>CASHTH010003280.1:0-45258 GCA_030341885.1 Geodia barretti
CTCCGTCTCGTTACCCGGCCAGGCGTGTAAGCCTCTCGACTTAGTGGTCCGCCGCATGTACGAGTCGAACGGTCTCTTCCCCTCGTTCGAGAACCTCGTCCCAGTCCTCGTGGAGGCTCAGCGCCTGGCGATGAGCCGGCGTTCCTGCCCTGCCTTCTCACGCGCCGGCGGCAGGTCCGCAACGCGAGTCTCAGATGGGTCACCGGGACACAGCCAGCTTATGGCGCCGTCGGTGCCACGTTCCCACGCCAACTCGGAAGGCACTTCGGCGACAACGTCGCCGATGCACACGGAACGCCCCCGGCTCGTTGTCGGCGGGTCTCCGCTGTAGTACGTCCGGTGAAATCAACCGCGCCCTCTCCGCACACCAACCCAGAATATCTGCACAGTATCTCGGTGAAGACCCAGCGGCGCCTCGACGCGAATCCGATTAAGTTTCTCCTCAATTGGCAGCCTTGTTGCCCGGCCCCACGCCCGAGATTGAAGGCCCTTAGCGATCTGCTCCATGATCCTCGAACATTATTCTACCTATGGAGAGCGGGTGGCGGGGCCACGTCAGCACGATGGCCGTGCCCAGTTGAATCGTTCGTGTGCACATGGCCGCGGCCGCCAGGATGCTCGGGGTGTCCCGGCGAATGTTGTTGTCCGCGGTCCTGGGTCCACCTGTAGATCATCCACACCCTGATCCCAGTCTTCGGCATGTCGATTCGCCCACACTCTCGTGGAGTCGACCGTCGGACTTCCATGCCGACGCGGTCGTTCCGGCCATCACGTTAAACCTCACTTTTCCCGGCCGGCGGTACACCCCCGTGCCAGCGATTACCTTCGTAGGAGCCTTGCTAGAACCCGACTGTCCATGCGTGCATGACTCCTGATCCGTGGCGCGTGACGATCGAGGCGGTTCTGGTTCTGCCTCCAATTAAGGTCGCCGACCGGCCGGTGGCCAAGCGCACTCCCAGCCTGTAGCCCCGCCCGTGTCTCGACTCCAGCTCATGACCCCTTAGTGGTTCAGGACACCCTCCGCGTAGGCTCTTCGAGTCCGTAGGCGAACCGCGCTTCAAGAGATCTCGCCGTTGTGTCATTTAGAAGCGAATCCGCTGCGCCGCGGTCCCACATCCGCTGCAAGAACTTGCTGGTAGACCCAAATGGAAACCACAAGGTCCCGCGGACCAAGGCGCCGATGCTCCTGAGCGAGCGCACCATCGCCGTACCCCCCCCTCGCGTTCCAGCCCGCCCGCATGCGTCGCAAGCCACCGGCCGTGCCCCTCCGCGGTCCACCCCGTCGCCGGATTCCGATAGCGCAGGCCGCCACCGAGTTCCACGCCGGCGCCGGTGTCTCCGTCGCCACCGTCGTGGCGCACGCCCAACTCGCCCCACGGAGTGAGGGAACCACCGGCCGGGAACCATAGTCGCGACTAGCCTGGAGGCTCAACCGCAGACGCCCCAGGTCTATCCCCGATCCGAACGCTCCGCCGCCGCGCCCCACATCCAGCCGTGCAAGCGCGGCCTCGCCTTCAGGTTCAGTTTCGTCGTCCCGCGCGGGAGAGTCGGGCACTGATCCCCACCGCACCCGAGTCCAGCTTCGCGTCGTTCTTGCGGAGGTCCCCGATGACGTCGTCCGTACGCCCAAGCTTGCCCCAGGCCGCTCCCACCGTCGCCCACACGTGGACGTCAGGCGAGATCGACCAGCCCAGGTAGGGATGCACCCCGGTCAGTTGCAGCTCGTACCGGCCGCGGTCACGCCCGCTGTTCCCACTCTCGCGTCGTAGTCGAAAGATGCCGTCGACTGGGATATGGACAATCCCGCCAGTCCCTTTGAACCGAAAGGAACGCCCGATCGGGATCCGGCCCATCCCGCCAGTCCCGTAGTATCCAGCCTCACCTCGACTCCGAACTGCCCGCTGAAGACCTCGCCGTCCCACGCGACCGCGTGGTCTTTGCCGCCACCAGCGAGACTGCGGTAGTCGCCGCAACCCCACACCGTAACACCGCTCTTCGACGGCACCAGGAACGAAGCGCCGGCCAGCGCCTGCGCCAAGGTCAGGGGCTTGGCGTTAGCTGCGGTCCACCCCACAGACGTGGGTGCGGGAGATGCCGGCAGCTTGACGAAGGGCTGGGCCGCACCGTTGGCAAGGTCCGAGAACGCCTGATCGATGCGGCACCTGACGGAGGTGAAAGCCAGCGCCCGTGCCATCTCCGGGAGAAGGGCCCGGTTGACCGGATCGAAGACCTGCTCCGGATCGTCGGTGATCTTGCCTACTCCGGTACCGTCGCGTACGGTCGCCCCCACCGCGGCACTCAGCTCCACCGTGAATCGCTCGTCTCCCTCGACCCGTTCATCCGTCAGCGTCTTCACGCTCAACGTGCGGGTAGTCGTTCCCGCGTCGAATCGCAGCGTCCCCGATGCCGCCGTATAGTCCGTACCCGCCTCTGCCGTCCCGTCCACCGTCCGGTAGGATACGGTCACCGGGGTGGCGCCGCGGGCGCTCAAACGTACCACGAACTTCGCCGTACCCCCCTCGAGTACGGTCGTGTCCGCGATATACAGTCGTGGCAGGGGAGGGAGAGCCTCCCCATCGTCGTCAAGGATCGTGCCCGTACCGATGTGGTCGCGCAGCGTCGCGCCATTCGCTGAGGTCAATACCACCGTGAATGTCTCGTCGGGCTCCGCCAGGTTGTCCTCCCGCGTCCTGACCCTGACGACATCTCGCATGCTCCCCACCTTGAAGGCCAGAGTGCCCACGATCCGCGTGTAGTCTGAGCCAGCCTGCGCGGTACCATCCATCGTCCGGTACGATACCGTCAGCGCGCCCTGACTCGCCCGGCTAAGCGTCACCGCCAGCATCGCCGTACCGCCCTCTTCCACTGTCGCATCCGCTATCGATACCTCGATCGTCGTGTCCTCGGTGCCCGTCCCACCGTCGTCGTCAATGATCGTCCCCGTACCCGCTCCGTCACCCAATATCGCCCCGCTCGCCCCGCTCAACTCCACCCTGAATGTCTCGTCAGCCTCCCCCTCCTGGTCCTCGATCGTCGCTACCTCGATCACCTCCCGCCGGCTCCCCGCCAAAAACGTCAGCGTCCCCGTCGCCGCCGTGTAGTCCAACCCCGCCACCGCCGTCCCCGCCACCGTCCGGTACTCCACCGTCACCGCCCGATCACTCGCCCCGCTCAGCGTTACCTCGAACTCCGCCGTCCCCCCCTCGTCCACTCTCGCCTCATCCCCGATCGATACCTCCGGCGCAGCCTCGTCGTCTACAATCGTCCCTACCTATCCGTCCCCCGCACCGCCCCCACTCGGGCCACTCAACTCCAGCCGTGAATACTCGTCCAACTCCGCCAACTCGTCTCGAGCTCGTCCCTACCTCATCGTCGCCGCCCTCCTCCCCGCCGCAGGTCAGCGTCCGCCGCCGCCACCGTGTAGTCCAACCGCCACAGTCCATCCCGCCGCCCTGCACCGTCCCGTTCCCTAACTCCACCGTCACCTTGCCACTTCCGTACATCACTGCTCCTTGTTCTCCAGCGTTCTTTCACTCTGAACCTCCGCCTCCCCCCTCGTCCAACGTCTCGCCTCCCCATGATCGTCATACCCGACAAATCCTGGCGCAGCCTCGTCGTCTACAATCGTCCCTACCCCTATGCCGTCCCCCAGCACCGCCCCACTCGGGCCACTCAACTCCACCGTGAATACTTCGTCCAACTCCGCCAACTCGTCCTCGATCGTCGCTACCTCGATCACCTCCCGCCGGCTCCCCGCCAAAAACGTCAGCGTCCCCGTCGCCGCCGTGTAGTCCACTCCCTCCTCCGCCGTCCCCGCCACCGTCCCGTACTCCACCGTCACCGCCTCATCACTCGCCTTGCTCAGCGTCACCGCCAACTCTACCGTCTCGCCCTCTTCCGCCGTCACGTCCGCTATCGACAACTCCGGCAACGCGTCCCCCGTGCCCGTATCCGTGTCGTCGTCAATGATCGTCCCCGTACCCGTGTCGTCGCGCAACGTCGCCCCACTCGGTGCCCTCAACTCCACCGTGAACCCCTCGTCCGACTCCGCCAACTCGTCCTCGATCGTCTCTACCTCGATCACCTCTCGCCTGCTCCCTGCCAAAAACGTCAGCGTCCCCGTCGCCGCCGTGTAGTCCGACCCCGCCAACGCTGTCCCCCCTACCGTCCAGTACATCACCGTCACCACGTCCGCACTCGCCTTGCTCAGCGTCACCGCCAACTCCACCGTCTCGCCCTCTTCCGCCGTCGCATCCGCTATCGACAACTCCGGCAACGCGTCCCCCCTGCCCGTACCCGTGTCGTCGTCAATGATCGTCCCCGTACCCGTGTCGTCGCGCAACGTCGCCCCATTCGGTGCCCTCAACTCCACCGTGAACGCCTCGTCCGACTCCGCCAACTCGTCCTCGATCGTCGCTACCCCGATCGTCGCCCGCCTCTCCCCCGCCAAAAACGTCAGCGTCCCCGTCGCCGCCGTGTAGTCCAACCCCGCCACCGCCGTCCCCGCCACCGTCCGGTACTCCACCGTCACCGCCCGATCACTCGCCCCGCTCAGCGTTACCTCGAACTCCGCCGTCCCCCCCTCGTCCACTCTCGCATCCCCAATCGATACTTCCGGCGCTGCCTCGTCGTCCACAATCGTCCCTGCGCCGATGCTCTCCCCCAGCACCGCCCCGCTCGGGCCACTCAACTCCACCGTGAACCCCTCGTCCGACTCCTTGAGATCGTCCTCCGTCGCCTGAACCTCGATGGTCTCCTCCGTGCTCCCCGCCGCGAACGTCAGCGTCCCCGATGCCGCCGTGTAGTCCGTACCCGCCTCCGCCGTCCCGTCCATCGTCGTGTACGTCACCGTCACCGCCTGCTGGCTCGCCTCGCTCATCCTCACCTCGAACTCCGCCTTCTCTCCTTCCTCGACCGTCGCATCCCTAATCGACAACGTCGGCAACGGTGGTGGTGGCGGTGGTAGTAGTGGTTAGTGCGGTGGTGGTCGCGCGCTGTCGTTATCCGTGATCGTCCCCGTGCCGGTCCCGGTCTGCACCGTCGCCTTCTCCGGCCCGCTCAACACAACCGTGAACCTCTCGGTGGATTCCTGCTCGGTATCATCCGTCGTCCGGACCGTCACCGTCCTCGCCGTCGTTCCCGCCGTAAACGTCAGCGTCCCGCTCGACCGCGTGTAGTCCGACCCCTCCGCCGCCGTCCCACCCGACGTCGCGTAGCCCACCCTCACCGTCTCACTGCTCGACGCGCTCAGCGTTACCTCAAACTTCGCCTCCTCTCCTTCTTCCGCCCTCGCATCCCCGATCGACAACCTCGGCAACGGAGGCGGCGGCGGCGCGCCGTCGTTGTCCGTGATCGTCCCGTGCCGGTCCTGTCTGCACCGTCGCCTTCTCCGGCCCGCTCAACACAACCGTGAACCTCTCGGTGGATTCCTGCTCGGTATCATTTGTCGTCCGGACCGTCACCCTCCTCGCCGTCGTTCCCGCCGTAAACGTCAGCGTCCCGCTCGACCGCGTGTAGTCCGACCCCTCCGCTGCCGTCCCACCCGACGTCGCGTAGCCCACCCTCACGTCTCACTGCCCACTCGCAGCGTCTCACCGTACCTCAAACTCCGCCTCCTCTCCTTCTTCCGCCCTCGCATCCCCGATCGACAACCTCGGCCACGGAGGGCGGCGGCGCGCCGTCGTTGTCCGTGATCGTCCCCGTGCCGGTCCCGGTCTGCACCGTCGCCTTCTCCGGCCCGCTCAACACAACCGTGAACCTCTCGGTGGATTCCTGCTCGGTATCATCCGTCGTCCGGACCGTCACCGTCCTCGCCGTCGTTCCCGCCGTAAACGTCAGCGTCCCGCTCGACCGCGTGTAGTCCGACCCCTCCGCCGCCGTCCCACCCATACGTCGCGTAGTCCACCCTCACGTCTCACTGCTCGACGCGCTCAGCGTTACCTCGTCAACTCCGCATCCTCTCCTTCTTCCACCCTCGCATCCCCGATCGACAACGTCGGCAACGGCGACGCTGCAACCACATTCACCCTCACGTGGCCCACTTCGTGCACCGGACAGTTGGTGTCGTGATCCCACACATCGTGGTAAAACAAGAACGAACCAACCTCCGCGTCGTCATCCACCATTATCGTGACCGTTCGCCATTGATTCCAGTTGTTCCGATTGAACTCCCGGCCCACCGACGGAACCCAACGGATTCCTTTGTAGTCGCCGTCTATTCGAACCGCGCCGTCGACGAACACCCTGACCCACCAGCCGTCGCCGGTGGGTGCCTGGCTAAGCTTCAACTGATAGCTTTGTGTCTGGCCCGGTTGAAGGTTCAGGGTGGGCGGGTCCACCATCACCGTGCCGTCGCCCCAGTTGTTAACTTGGGCCTGCACCGTCGTGATACCGGAGAGGAGCACGGACAACGCGATAGCAAAAACGATTAGACGCCTGTGAAGAAATCCTGGACGCGGACGCGGCTGGAAAGACACCGTCAGCAGGCTCCCTCGACCGAGTCCCCGGGAAATGTCGGAGACGCGGTGGCCTGGCGAGCGGCCGCGCATTCTCCGAGGTCACCGGGAAGGACAGAAGCGACTTCGTCGAATATCCGGATGGGCTGCATGAATGCTGTATCCCCTACATATGCGACAAACACCGCGCTACGCCTACTACATATACCACAGTTTACGCATTTCGTGACACCGGTCCATAATCGGCGGTCTTGCGGACCATTGACCGGCAGGTTCCCGCCCCGCCCCAACGCGCTCCGGGATTGACGCGCGCGCACCATTCCAATAGACGAGAGAAGTCGATCCGACCTGTTTTCGGGTCACTCGACGGAGGTGATGATGAAATCGGGAATGCGCCCCCTCGAAGAACTGAAGCCGGAGATCCTGCGGCGTGCCGGCCGCGCCAACCCCTTCGAGTGGGTCAAGCGGGAGGATGCCGAAGAGGTGGTCTCGTGGCTCGAGTCCACCGAAGACGACCACTGGGCGGAGGTGTGGGGCCGGATGGGCGAACGGTATGAGGCGCGGGGTGAAGAACAGGAGAAGAACGGCGAGCCCTGCGGCGAATCCTTCTATCTCGCCTACGACTACTATCGCATCGGCCGCTATCCGGTGGCCTCGACCCCCGGCAAGAAGGCCTGTTACGAGGCGTCACTACGAAACTTCCTGAGGGCGTCCCGCCACATGGATCCCCCGGTGGAGCGGGTGGAGATACCCTTCGAAGGGAAGTCGGTGATCTGTTACCTACAGATCCCGCGCGACGTGGACCCGCCTCCCGTAGTGCTTCACTGGGGTGGCGTCGACGGCTGGAAAGAGGACCGGCGCAGGCCCAGTGAGGCGTTCCACCGGCTGGGCCTTGCGACCATGACCATCGACATGCCCGGGGTCGGCGAAAGTCCCGTTCTCGGCTCGGATCCCAAGGCTGAGCGGACCTTTTCCGCGGCCCTGGACCACCTGGAGACCCGCGAGGACGTGGACGGCTCCCGCCTGGGCGTCATGGGAGGAAGCTTCGGTGGATATTGGGCTGCCAAGGTGGCCCATGTGGAAGCGAAGCGGCTCAAGGGGGCGGTGGACTGGGGCGGCGGCGTGCACCTGACCTTTCAGGAAGAGTGGCTGCGGCCGGCCTTGACCACCCGGGCGGAGCAGTATCTCATGGGACCGGCGAGCCTGCTGGACGCGCGCGGCTACATCTTCCGCACGCGGGATCTTGATGAGATCCTGAAGCTGGCGCCGCAACTCTCACTGGTAACCCAGGGCCTGATCGATAGTCCCTGCGCCCCCTGCTGCTCATCAACGGCAAGCTCGACGACCAGCATCCCATCGATGACTTCTACCTGCTGCTGGAGCACGGCGACCCCAAGGAAGTCTGCATCTTCCCGGACGGGGGACACATGGGGCGCGTGCCCGGCAAAGCCAACGAGCCGGCGCTCAACACGCTGGTGCAGTGGCTGCACGGGAAGCTCACCGGGTAACGGCGCAATCCCGCAGGCTTCTAGTCGTCGAAATATCCTTCCTTCGCCGCCCACAACCACAGGTGCGCGATTTTTTCATTGTGCAGCTCGGCGTAACCCACGTGGCCGTACCGTGGGATCAGGACCACGTGGCTGCCCCGGGCCGCCTCGGCGTATTTGGCGCCCATGAACATCTCGCGCTTGTCCTCCAGCCGGTCTCCCCTGACCCAGTGCCCTTTGTCGTTCTCGCCCACCACCAGTAGCACCCCGATGCCCTTCAGCCACTCGGGGTCGGGGTCCTCGAGATGATCGTAGTACTCCTCCCGTGGCAGGCCGGTAAGCTCCACGTAGCGGTCCAGGATCCCGATGGCGCCGTTGTGCTGGTTGTCGCACAGGCTGGTCTTCATCTGGGACCGCATCGGATTGGCCCACGCCATGTACTCGTCGGGGCCGCCCCAGGGGGTCAGGTCCTCCGGGTCCTCATACCGGGCCGCACGGAAACTCTCGGGCGAGCGGCGGGAGAGCTGCTCCACCGGCACCTCGCTGTACTCCTCGGCGCCGGTCCGGTCGCGCCATTCCTTGCGCCAGCCATCGGGTCCGCCGGAACCGAACCCCAGAAGCCCCGTCACGCGGGCGCGCTGCACGAAGCGATACAGATGGGCCGCCATGGGTCCGCCGGTGGAATGGCCGAAAGCCAGCACGTCACGGTCCGCCAGGTGCTCGTCGGTGAGGAGGCCGGCTCCCTGCAGAATGGTGTTGAACGTGCACTTGAGATTCCGGTCCAGGATTTCACTCACGGGGAGGTCCCGGTCGAGGAGGTACACCGGCATGCGCTCCGGCACCGGTTCCGTCCACACGCCGCCCGGCGGGTAGTGGCCCGGGTAGGTGACTGCCAGCGTCAGGAATCCCTGCGAGGCCAGGACCCGCGCCAGCCCGGGGCGGCCGTCGGGGGTCAAGTCCATGATGCGCTCGCTGCCGGCGCCGCCGTGGAACACCACCACAGCACGGCCGGGTTCCGGCTCCCGGTCCGGCGTGTAGAGGGTGCCGTGAATGTCCCACTCATAGCCGTTCCGCTCGTACCGCGCCGTCACCTCCCGGGCGGCGAACCCCACTTCGCCGTAGGGTGCGGGCATGGCCAGCCAGCCGTCCCAGTCCATCTTCAGCAGGAGATCCGTGGACCTCAACCCCGCCAGCATCCCTTCAATCGTTCCGTTTCGCGTGCTCATGGGGTGCCGGGATACTACAGGATGACGCGCCGGGTCAACGGCGCCTCTTGGCGGTCGGGGGCCGGGATACGGTTCTAGTGTACTGTCTCACAAATACGCTTACGAATCTGCGGGTCCTTTTGCGCCGTCGGCTGCGTTGCTCTTCCTCGCGTGGTAACGGCCACACGGGCGGGTTTGAAACCCGCCCCTACAAGTCATCGCGCCTTGCCGACGACCAAAATGCCCTCGCATCTTCATAACCGTATTTGTGAGACACCACACTAGCAACGCCGCAGTTCACGCCTGGGCTTTTTTTTAGTAGATTCTTCACCAAAGGAGTTGAGACATGCTGGATGCGGGAGCGAGGTTTCCAAGCGGGCAACTGGAAGATATCGACGGCAAGCTCATCGAGTTTCCACGGGTCTTCGTGGCGGCGCCGGCCACCGTGGTGTTCTTCTATCGGGGCCAATGGTGACCGTGGTGCCGGGCCCAGGTTGCGGCCTTCCTCTACGAGTACGAACGGTATCGTGAAAACGGCGTGGCGATCATCGGCATCTCACCCCAGAGCCGGGAGAACGTCGAACAGTTGCGCGAACGGACACTGCGCGACGCCCGCTTTGACGCCCAGGCTCACGGCAACCACTCCGCGTTCTGGCAAGACCCCGGGAGCGCCTTCCCGCTGACCCTCATCAGCGATCCGGAGGGAACCCTGAGCGGCCCCGCGGGCGCTCGGCGCGAGGGGCATTGGAGCGGCCCCATGGTCTATGCCACCACGCTGGTGGTGGACCGGGAGGGTGTGGTCCGGTGGTCGTTCCAGTCGGCCATGGCGCAGCGGCGGCCGAGCCCGGTGCGACTCGCGGCCATTGCGGGTACGGTGGCCAACGACACGCCCATCCCCGAATATCGAGAGGAGTAGCAACAGTGCTCGTGATCGGGTTCCAAGAGCGGTCCGGGGCGCGCCGATGCGTTCTTCCATGAAGGCCATTGCCTTGAGGGAGTTCGGCGGCGCGGACGTGCTGCGGATGGAGGAGCTTCCCATCCCTTCGCCCGCGGCGGCCGAGGTGCTGATCCGCGTCCATTCGGTTTCGGTCAATCAGACCCTGGACCTCAAGGTCCGGGAAGGGAGCTACCGCACCGATCTCCGGTTCCCCGTGGTGCTGGGGGCCGATCCCGCGGGGGTGATCGTGGACACCGGCGCGGGGGTGCCGGCGACGCGTTGCGGCGAGCGGGTGTCCGTGGTGGCGTCCATTCGCTGCGGCGAGTGCCGCTTCTGCCGCATGGGGCGGGAGGACTCGTGCCCCCGGAGCAAGCATCTAGGGCTCGATCGCTGGGGCGGGTATGCGGAGTACGTGACCGTGCCGGTGGAGAACGTCTTTCCCATCCCGGACAATCTCTCTTTCGGCGAAGCCTCGGTGATCACGCGTCACTTTCCCACGGCCATCAACCTGCTGCTCAACCACGCGCGGCTCGAGAAGGGCGAGTGGGTGCTGATCATGGGGGCGGCGGGCGCCCTGGGCAGTTGCGGCGTCCAGATCGCACGGCACCAGGGGGCCCGGGTGATCGCCGCCGCCGGCGCCGACTCGAGGGCGGAGGCCGCCAAGGGTTACGGCGCCGAGTTCACCGTCAACTACCGGCGGCAGGAACTGGAGCAGGAAGTGCTTCGGATCACGGACGGTCACGGCGTTGACGTGTTGTTCGAGAATATCGCCGACCCGTCGCTGTGGCCGGGAGCCTTCAACAGCCTCGCTTTCGCCGGCCGTCTGGTGACCGCCGGCGCCCACGGCGGCGGCACCGTGCCGTTGGACGTCAAACGGCTCTACCTCAGGCGCATCCGCATCATCGGGCAGCCCGGAGCCAGCCGGAGTGACGTGGAACTCGCCCTGTCACTGGCCGCCCGGGGCTCGATCCGGGCCATCATCGACCGGATCATGCCGCTTGGAGCCGTGAAGGAGGCGCACGGACTCCTGGAGCAGGGGCAGATCATCGGCAAGATCATCCTCGACCCCACCCTGGACTAGTGTGGTGTCTCACAAATACGCTTACGAATCTGCGGGTCCTTTTGGCCGTCGGCTGCGTTGCTCTTCCTCGCGTGGTGCACGCCACTGCTCGTCCTGAGCCCTTCGACAAGCTCGGACAGGCTTCGCGCAGCGAAGTCGAAGGACGCCTTGCCGACGACCAAAATGCCCTCGCATCTTCATAACCGTATTTGTGAGACACCACACTAGGAACCGTAACGGCCGACAGCGCGGTGCGGATACGGGCGGGTTTGAAACCCGCCCCTACATCGGATGTCGGGTTCTGCCGTGGCCACGCTCCCGGTCCGAATTGCCACGAACACGGCGGGCTGTTAGTGTCCTGCATCCGCATGCTCCCGACGCCTTGCCGACGAGGCGGTATTTCACACGAGAGGAAACGAATCATGGCGCAACTGGTCACCATGCTCGGCATCACCCACAACCCGTTCATGCCCAAGCTGTTCAAGCAGGCGCAGCAACCGCCGGGGGCGGCCAAGGTGCAGGAACGCATCGCGATGATGCGGGCCAAGCTCGCGCGCCACAAGCCGGACGTGCTGATCACCATCGGCAACGACCATCTGCACCAGTTCTTCATGGACAACATGCCGGCATTCATGATCGGGAAGATGGACCGGTTTCACGGCACCTTCTACGATGAAGTGCGGGAGTTCGGCCTGCCGGAATGCGACCTCGCCGGCGACCTGGACCTCTGCAACCGGCTGCTGGAAGGCGCGTTTGAGCGCGGCGTGGACTTCGCCTACTCCAGCGAACTCACCGTCGACCACTCCATCGTGGTTCCCATGCTGTTCGTCCGGCCGGAGATGGACATCCCCATCGTCCCCATCCTGACCAACTGCATCGCGCCGCCGCTTCCCACCGCCCGCCGCTTCTACCAGGTGGGCCAGGCCATCCGCTCGGTCATCGACAGCCTCCCGGACGACAAGCGCATCGGCGTCCTGGTGAGCGGCCACCTGTCGCTGGAGGTGGGCGGACCCAGGCAGTTCGAGCGGCGCCTGACGGACCCGGATTTCGACGCCCGCGCCGTGGGATGGATCACCACCGGCGACATCGACGCGGCGGCGCGGGCACTGCACCTTCGAGAAGATGATCCCGTCCGGCAACATGACGCTGGGTTTTCTCAACTTCCTGATGGCCATGGGCGTGGCCAGTGGGGCGTCCCCCACCCATGCCGAGGGGCTCGATGTGGGATTTCCGGCGGTGCCGTTCTTCGCCTGGGAACGGGAGGAGGAAGGAGCAGGCCTGTGAGCAAGTATCTGGTGGACAAGTTCATGCACGTGGTGAACATGAACGAGAACGCGGAGGACGCCTACGTGGAGAACCCGCCGGGTTTCGTGGCCCAGTGGGAGAAGGCGGAACGGCTGGAGTTCACTCCGGAGGAGCGGCGCGCCCTGGAGCGACGCGACTACGGCAGCCTGTACGCCATGGGCGCGCACCCATTCCTGCTGTGGAGCTTCACCGAGGCCGTTTGGCGCAGGGAGATGGACCGGGAAGAGTTGGTGAGGGACTACAAGGCCAAAGCGGCCGCGGCAGGCTATCCGGAGTTCGAGACCTGATCACCCATTCCGAGCCAGAGAAGATTCAGTCCTTTTTCCCGAGCCCGGGTATCCACGACAGCCACGGGAACCGGCGCCGGTAGCGCCGCGCCAGTTCCCTGCCGCCGATGGCGAACCCGGTCCAGTACATCACTTGAGTGAAGACGTAAATACCGGCCGCCACCGCCACCCGGTTGTACTCCATGTCCACAAAGGGCACCAGCAGGATACCGGCGGTCACCACCCAGGAGCCAACCATCAACGCCACCGCGATCTTTTCGAGAAAGGTCATGTCGTCAAGCGTCACGTCGGCGCGCCGCGTAGGGTGCGCGGTCACCCGCCGGCAATCCTTCACTGCCTCGAGTTGAAAACGGATTGTGCCTCGGAGGCCCCGTGGCCGGGACCTCGCCCGCTGCGTTACCGGTGGCTGACGAGTCTTACATCCACCGCCGCCACTCCCCCGCCCGCCTCCTTGACGATCAACGGATTGACCTCCAGATCGCTCAGATGGGCTCGATGTGCGGCGAACAGATCCGAAATGCCGGTGATGGCCCGGACCAGCGCCTCGACGTCTCGCGGCTTCTGTCCGCGGACTCCCTCAAGGATCTTGTAGCCCTTGAGCTCCCGGAGCATGGCTTGCGCATCCTCGGTGGTGACCGGCAGGAGACGCAACGCCACGTCCTTCAGCACCTCCACGAAGATGCCGCCCAGACCCACCATGACGAAGGGGCCGTACTGCGGGTCGACCCGGGCTCCGAGGATGACCTCGGTGCCGCCGACCATTTCCTGCACCAGCAGCTTTGACCCGGCCGGTCCCTTGGCCAGCAGCTCCGCCCCGGCCTGCTCCACCCGGTCGGCCGAATCCAGCCCCAGCACCACGCCACCCACTTCGGTCTTGTGCACGACCTCCGGCGACTGGATCTTCAGCACCACCGGGAAGCCCATCTCCCCGGCCCTGGCGGCGGCGTCCGCCGGGGTGTCGGCCACGGCTTCCTGTGGCGTCGTCAGGCCGCAGGCGGCCAACTGCCGCTGCCAGACGGCCCCCTCCAGGTCTTCCGGCTTGCCGTCGGCCGCGGGGATTCCGGGAATGCCCATGCGCCGGCGATGCCCGTAGGCGCCTAGTCCATTGAGCGCCCGTAGCGTGGCCTTGATGCCCTGCAGATGCGGTATCTCCGAAGCCTCCTGGAAGACGCGGCTCTCCTCCATCAGGCTGTAGGTGGAACGGGCGTGGGCCACGACGGGTTTGTCGATGCTTCGAGAGATGTTCTTCAGGAGATCCGGGTTGCGCTTCTCGCCGAAGCGCGGAAGCTCGCCATGAATGGCCAGCAGGTCCACGCCGTCATCCTCCGCATGAATGCGCACGATCTCGGCGAAGGTGTTCTCGTTGCCGAAGCCGGCCACGCCGCACTCCAGCGGGTTCTCTACTACCAGGTCGTCGGGGATGAGGGGTCGCAGGGCGGCGTTGGACGCGTCGCTCAGGGTGGCCAGTTCGATGCCCACCTCCTCGATGTGGTCCAGCAGGATCCCTTTCATGCCGCCGGAGTTCACCACGATGGCCGCGCGCCCGCCCCGGGGCCGCCGGCCCGGCAGGAATGCCAGCGTCATCTCCGTGAGGTCCTCCAGGCTGTGGCAGCGCACCATGCCGTAGCGGTCGCACGCCGCCGAGAAGACCTCGTCGTCCCCTGCCAAAGAGCCGGTGTGCGAAATGGCCTGGCGCTTGCCCATCTCCGAACGGCCGAGCTTCACCACGATGATGGGCTTGTCCTTCTCCAGCGCCCGGGCAGCCGTTTCCAGGAACGTCTTCGGGCGCCGTATCCCCTCCACCATGAGCACGATGATTTTCGTGTCGGCATCGTCGATGAGAAAGGACATGTAGTCGACCACGTCCAGGCTCACCTCGTTGCCGCTGGAAATCGCGTAGCTGAAGCCGACGCCGCGCTCCGCCGCGCCCTTCATCCAGTTGCCCAGGGAGCCGCCGCTCTGGAACACGGCGCCCACGGGACCGGGCTTGAGCAGCGGCTGGCGCTGGGCGTAGGTCATCATGCGCTGTTCACCGACGCGGCGCCCATGCAGTTGGGGCCGCAGCAGACGATGCCGCTCTCCTCGCAGAACTCGGCCAGCTCCCGGCCGCGCTCGTGGCTCGTGGGATCGGTGCCCTCGCCAAAGCCCGCGCTGTAGATGGTCGCCGCCTTGGCACCCAACGGCACGGCCTGCTTGAGGGTGGAGATCACCGCCCGGGTGGGCACCAGCATCAGCAGGTGATCTGCCGGCTCCGGCAGCGCCTCCAGGCTCGGATAGCAGGGCGCGCCCCAGATCTCCTCGTAATTGGGGTTGATCAGGAAAACGTTGCCGGGAAACTCCGCTTCCTTCAGGCTGTGAAAGAGAAGGTTGGGCCAGTTGCCCTTGGGCGAGGCGCCGACAATGGCCAGGCTCTTGGCGTGCAGCAGGTTGGCTGCCGGGCGAATGGTGGTTCTTTCCGTCGCTTCGGTCATGTCGTTTCTTCTTTCGATGACGGTGCCAGCGGCGGGTGGGTCCGGCCGCGCGGGTCACGTCTTGGTTGGTTTGCGGAGTGTTCTTGGCGAGTGGTTTCTTTCTAGAACAGCTCGATGCCCAGGAAACGGAACAGCTCTCCCTCGTACCACGAAGCGTGGATGACCTGATCGAACACCACATACAGGAAGGCGGCCACGCACGCGGTAAGCACCAGGGACAGGAACCATCCTTCGTCCGATCCCACCTTCAGGTAGAGAAAGACGAACAACGGCAACGCGATGAGCTGCCCCAGAAGCCACGTGCCCACGAATATTCCGATCAGCCAAAAACAGATGATGAAGGTACGTTTCAGGGCCGCGCCACTGCGGAGGTTCACGTCGAGAAAAATGTCCGCCGCGCCCCCCGGACCGTCGGGAACCTTCTCCTCCCCGCCCCGGATCCCCGTCCACAGCGCAAGAATCACGGCGATGACGCAGCCCGCAACCCCGATGAGCGTGGGGAACAGGGAGCTCTTCAAGGGCCACTCCCTGGCCGTGACCACGCCGGCGGCGAACATGACCGCCAGGGCGAGTATGCAAAGGCTCTCGATGTAGTGCTCGCGGATCCGTCGTACCATCACAAACCTCGACAGGTTCTCGATTCGCCGATACTCATACGGTACATGTCATGCTTGGCGGCGCATCTGGGCTCGCGTCGCATAGTAGAGCGTCGCCAGGGTTATCAGGATCAGGACGATGGCGATGGGCCGCTCCCACAACCAGGACCAGCCGTAACGGCTGACGCTGATGTCGAGGTAACGCTCCATGATGGGACCCAGGACGATACCCAGAGCGATGGGCGGGCGCGGCCAACCCCAACGCTTCATGAGGTACCCGAGCCCTCCCAGGCTCAGCAACACGAGCCAGTCACCCAGTTCCTGGGTCGCCATCCAGGACCCCATGAAGACCAGCACCAGGATGATGGGGATCAACAGGCTGCCTCGGAGGGTAGTGACCTTGGCCAACTGGTTCGTGCAACCCATCAACAGGAAGGCGGTCAGGACGTTGGCGATGACCAGCGCCCAGATCACCGAGAACGTGACATCGAGCCGCGTGGTGAGAAGCTCGGGACCCGGGTAGATGCCGTGGATCAGGAAAGCGCCCAGAAGGATGGCCATGGTGGCGCTTCCGGGGATCCCGAAGGCGATGGTGGGGATCAGCGATCCGCCCTTCATGGCATTGTTGGCGGCCTCCGGCGCGATGACCCCGCGTATCTCGCCCTTGCCGAATTCCGCATTGGGATCCTTGTTGGACTGAACCGCATGGCCGTAGGCCACCCAGTCCACGATGCTGGCTCCCAGACCCGGGATGAAGCCGATGTAGGCGCCGATGACCGCGCACCGAAGCGCAAGCCACCAGTTTCGGAACGCGTCGCGCACCCCGTCCATGAGACCACTTCCCATCTCCGGCACCTCGGACAGGGAGCCTCGGCGCACCGCCAGCTCGATGACCTCGGGAAGCGAGAAAAGACCCAGCACGCATGGGACGATGGGAAGCCCGTCCAAAAGATACGGCGCGCCGAACCAGAAGCGCGGGATGCCGTCCTGCGGCGAATAGCCGATCATGGAAAGCTGCAAGGCCAGCAGGCCCACCAGAATGCCCTTGGCCGGGGCGTTGCCGCTCAAGGCACCTACCATGGCCATGCCCAGGACCCCCAGGAGGAAGAACTCCGGGGCGCCGAAAGAAAGCACCAGGGGGCTCAGGATCGGGATCGAACACACCAGCAGGATGGCGCCGATGACGCCGCCGAAGGCCGACACCGTGTAGGCGGCGCCGAACGCCCGGGCCGCCTCACCCTTCTTCGCCAAGGGATAACCGTCCATGATGGTGGCCTGCGAGCCGGCAGTGCCGGGAATTCCCAGTAGAACCGAAGAGATGGTGTCGGAAGTCGAGGTAATGGCGTACATACCCATGAGCAGGGCCATGGCCTCGTAGGGTTGGAGATCGAATGTGAAAGGCAGCAGGATGGCCATCCCGGAGAGTCCGGAGAGGCCCGGGACCATGCCGAAGAAGACACCCAGACCGATACCCAGCAGCAGTAAGCCGAAGGCCGGCCACGAGAGGATACCCTGAAGTCCCAGTTGGGCTGCTTCTAGCATTGTCGAGGAGGGGTCAGATCCCTTACTTTTGCGGAGATCCCGTTGCCGGCCCTTGAGGCTTGCGGCCGGCAACGGGACACGGTTGATGGCCTATCTCTTGGCCGCAAGCTTGCGCCCTTCTTCTATGTACTTCGCGCGGAACTGTCTCAACTCTTCGCCCGCCGTCTTCCACGGCACCATGGCTTTCTCGATGTCCTTGGGCGTGGTCAACATCCCCGGCTCGATACCGACGTTTTTCTTGTACTCGGCCCGAAACACGGGGTCGTTGTTGACGGCAACGAACGCCGAGCGCACCGCATCCACGGCCGCCTTGGGGACCCCCGGCGGCGCCAGAATCTGGCGGTAGCTGGTGTGGACCTGAAAGAGCTGCCACAGCGGCCCGGAAGGTTCCTTGCCCGAAAGCCGCTTGACGAACTCACGCGCGGGCACGCCCGGCGCGATGGCGGGTATTTGCTTTGTCACCGCCGTGCCAAAGGGGAATGGCCTTCCCCGTGTCCACAGCGATGGGTTTCACCCGGGGAATGTAGAACGGCGTGCTCCCGTCGATGTAGTCGAGCTCCTTGCGGAGGAACGCCGCCAGCAGGTCCGACGACCCCTGATATCCGGTGACGTACTTGAACTTCACCCCTGCCAGTTCGAACAAGGTGCGGAACTTGAGGTCCTTGGCGCCGTCGGCGCGGAATCCGCCCACGTTGAAGGTCTTGGCCTTCTTGAGGTCTTCCAGCTTGTTGAGCGGCGGGTCAAGGTCCTTCCTCGCCACTCCGACGCTGTACACGGGCGTGAACATGACCGGAATGATCTCCTCCATGTTTGCCCGGAGACCCGCCTTCTTGGGGTCGCCCACGAACCATTCCGTGTAGCGGCCGCTGGCGGTCTGGCAACCCATCACGGTACCGTTTCGGCGCGCACGCTCGTAAATCCAATTCATGGCCAGGTTGCCGCCGCCGCCCGCACGGTTCTGGATGACGATGGTGGGGTTGCCCTTCAGGAAACTTTTTCAGATGACGGGCGTAGATCCGGCACTCGATGTCCGTGGGTCCGCCCGCCGAATAGTCGACATGAGCTTCAGCGTCTTCCCCTGATAAAAGGGCTTTTCCGCGGCGGACGCCTGGGCTCCGAACAAGAGCGCGAACACGAAAACGGCACAAGTGGAAAGCACGGCTTTGTGTACTATGGACTTCATCGCTTGCTCCCTCCTTGGGTCAGTGATTGCCGTCGTCCGGCTTTTGGGGCATCGTTCCGGGACCATCCGGACCGATGCCCCGCCACATGACTGTCATCCTTGCCGTCGTACCGGCTAGGAAGCCTTGTTGACCCGGGCCATGGGACCCAGACCGGGCTTGTAGGTCTTGTCGTCGATGAACTGCTTGATTCCCTGGTCGTAGCCGTCCTCCCGGTCCTGCAACTTGATCTGGGCGCCCTTGGCCGCCAGATAGTCCTCGGCCTGGGAGTAGTCCATGTTGCGCACCAGCTTGTAGGCCTGCTTGGTGGCCCGCAGCGCCCAGGGATTCTTCTCCATGAGCTTCTTGGCCAGCTTCACGGTTTCCGCACGGAGCTGGTCCGCCGGCACCGCATAGTTGACGAGCCTCATCTCCGACGCCTTCTTCCCGTCGAACGGTTCGCCGGTCATGGCATGGTACAGACCGTCGCGCAGGCTCATCATGTCGGTGACCACCCTGCTCACGAGACCGCCGGGCAGGATGCCCCAGTTGACTTCGGACAGCCCGAAGAGCGCGTCCTCGGAGGCAATGGCGAAGTCACAGGCCACCAGCGGAGTGAAGGCGCCGCCGAAGCAAAAGCCGTTCACCATGGCGATGGTGGGCTTGGGGAAGGTGAAGAGCTTCCGCCAGCGCCACTCCTGGCTGCACCAGCTCGCCTGCCTGCGAAGCGCCTGATTCTTGTCGCCCTCGCGGAAATACTCCTTGAGATCCTGACCGGCGCACCAGCTACTACCGGCGCCGGTAATGATCATGACCTGGGTTTCCGGGTCCCCCTCGCATTCCGTCACCGCGTCATACATGTCGAAGTGGAGTTGCGGACTCATGGCGTCCGCTTTTCCGGACGGTTGAGGATGACCCAGGTGATGCCGTCCTCTCTTCTCCACCAATACTGTCTTGTACTCTTTCGTTGTCATTAAAACGGTACCTCTCCTTGAAACGTTCACATGATTGATAATCCTGCCAACTCTATGCAGTCGGGTTCCCGGAGTCAAGGCACAATCGCCTAGGAATCCTTGTCGACCCGGGCCATGGGACCAGACCGGGCTTGTAGGTCTTGTCGTCGATGAACTGCTTGATTCCCTGGTCGTAGCCACCCTCCCGATCCTGCAGCTTGATCTGGGCGGCCTTGGCCGCCAGATAGTCCTCGGCCTGGGAGTAGTCCATGTTGCGCACCAGCTTGTAGGCCTGCTTGGTGGCCCGCAGCGCCCAGGGGTTCTTCTCCATGAGCTTCTTGGCCAGCTTCACGGTTTCCGCCCGGAGCTGATCCCCGGGCACCGCATAGTTGACCAGCCTCATCTCCGCCGCCTTCTTGCCGTCGAACGGATCGCCGGTCATGGCATGGTACAGGCCGTCCCGCAGAGTCATCACGTCGGTGACCACCCTGCTCACGAGACCGCCGGGCAGGATGCCCCAGTTGACTTCGGACAGCCCGAAGAGCGCGTCCTCGGAGGCAATGGCGAAGTCACAGGCCACCAGCGGAGTGAAGGCGCCGCCGAAGCAAAAGCCGTTCACCATGGCGATGGTGGGCTTGGGGAAGGTGAAGAGCTTCCGCCAGCGCCACTCCTGGCTGGCCCAACCCACCTTCCGCTGAAACTCGGGGTTCTGGTCGCCCTCGCGGAAGAATTCCTTGAGATCCATGCCGGCGCACCAACTGCTGCCCGCTCCGGTGATGACCATCACCTGGGTTTCCGGGTCTCCCTCGGCTTCCGTCACCGCGTCGTACATGTCGAAGTGGAGCTGCGGGCTCATGGCGTTCCGCTTTTCCGGACGGTTGAAAATGACCCAGGTGATGCCGTCCTCTTTCTCCACCAATACTGTCTTGTATTCTTTGGTTGCCATTGACGTGTGCCTCCTTGAATCGCTTACCTGATCGCCAATCCTGCCGGCTCCAGGGTTCCTTACCCTTTCAGATGCCTGCCCAGGAACGCCAGGGTCTTGGGCCAGACGTCCTTGGCCGACGCCTCGTGATAGCTCGGGCGGTCGTCGCAGAAGAACGCGTGGCCCGCCTCCTCGTAGAGGTGCCACTCGTAGTCCACGCTGTTGGCCTTCAGCGTTCCCTCGATGGTGTCCCGGGCCTCCTGCGGTATGCCCTGGTCCTGCCCGCCCCACACGCACTGCATCGGTATCTTGATGTTGTTTCCCTGGGTCACCGGCTCCACCGGACTCTTCTCACCCCGCTGACCGCCGGCGATCTGGCCGCCGTAGTACAGGCTGCTTGCCGCGAGACCCGGACAGTTGCACGCCGCCATCCAGGACACCCTTCCGCCGAAGCAATAGCCGATGATGCCCACCCGGTCGGGGTCCACGTCCGCCCGCCCCTTGGCGTACGCAATGGCGCGGTTCAGGTCTTCCACCACCTTGGTGTCGTAGAGCGTGCCGCGGGCGGCGAAAGCGCCGTCGCGGTCGGTGTTGGGAATGATCCGCTCGTCCAGCCGATAGTAGAGATCCGGGGAAATGGCCACGTAGCCCTCGTTGGCGAAACGTTCGGTGACGTCCTTCATGTGGGCGTTCACGCCGAAGATCTCCATGATCACGAGCAGCGCGGGTTTCTTGCCGTCGCCGTCCGGGGCGGCCACGTAGAGGCCCATGGACTTGCCGTCTTCGGCGGCGATATCCACCGTAGCGGTATTGATGCTCATCAAATTCCTCCTGTTTGGTGTTTGTCGGTGAGTGTTCTCATTGACACGGGGCTCGCGAAGCTGTCAAGGACACCAGGTTTTGTTCCCGTTCGGCGATATGCTACCCTGCCGATTCAGGCAGCGGCACGCCGCTGGCCCGTACCTGCCGACACACGGAATCGACATCATGCAAATCTGCTGTCTAGACCTGGAGGGCGTCCTCCTGCCGGAAATCTGGATCGCGGTCGCCGAACATTTCCACAACGACGACCTCAGGCTGACCACACGGGACATCTCCGACTACGACCAACTCATGCAGCACCGGTTGAAGGTCCTCAGGAAGAACCGGATCCGGCTGGCCGACATCCAGGGCGTCATCGCCGGCATGCAGCCGCTCCCCGGCGCCAAGGCCTTCCTGGACGACCTCCGTGCACATTTCCCGGTGGTGGTGCTGCTGTCGGATACCTACTACGAGTTCGCCATGCCGCTGATCCGAAAGCTCGGGAACCCGACGCTGCTGTGCAACTGGCTGACGGTAAGCCGAACGGGGTACATCTCGGGCTACGTGCTGCGCCAGCCGGACGGCAAGCGCAAGGCCGTGAAGGCGTTCAAGGGAATCGGTTTCGGAGTGGTGGCGGCGGGAGACTCCTACAACGACCTGAGCATGCTGCGCACCGCCGACCGGGGAGTGCTGTTCAATCCACCGGACGCCATCGTCAAGCGCTATCCCGCCTTTCCGGTGGCACGGGACTACCCGACGCTGGGTCGGTTGCTGAAACAATAATGTGCACCGTCGTCAATGGCGTCCTTCGACTTCGCTCCGCTCACGCTCCGCTACGCTCAGGACGAACGGTGGTGGAACCGTTTTGCACCGTTCGTCCTGAGCGTAGCGGAGCGTGAGCGGAGCGAAGTCGAAGGGCCGCAGAAAACCACCAAGGAGAATTTCCATGCTCGACGTGCTGATTTCCAATGCCGAGATTATCAACGCCAACGGCCGCTACAAAGGCTCCGTCGGCATCCAGGACGGCACCATCGCCGGAATCTATCAGCCCGGCGCCGCGCCCGAGGCCGCCGAAGTGGTGGACGCGTCGAATCTCGCACTGATCCCCGGCGCGGTGGACATGCATTCGCACCACCGCGAGGGCGGCGAGCCCGGCGGATACGCCTACAAGGAGAACATCCACACGGCCACCATGCAGTGCGCGGCAGGCGGTGTCACCACCTCCGTGGCCATGCCCAACGTGGTCCCGCCGCCCAACACGGTGCCGCGCCTCGAGCAGTTGTTCGGGGTCTATGAGCGGGAGTCCATCATCGACTACAACGTCAACCCGGCCGGAACCATCCCCGACGAGATCCCCAAGCTGGCGGAGAAGGGCATCGCCGCGTTCAAGGTGTTCATGGTGGTGGACACGGGCCGGGACTACCCACACATGCCGGGCATCGGCGTCCACGATCACGGCAAGCTCATGGAGATCATGGAGGCGTGCGCCGCGGCCAACGTGCCGCTGATGGTGCACCCCCATGACCAGGCGCTCATGGACCACATCGAGAAAAGTTCTGGGACCGCGGGGAGCGCGACTGCCTGGCCTACGCCAAGGCCTACGCCGCCAATGACGGGTGTCATCTGGGAAACCGCCATCCAGCTCCTCATCCGCCTGCAAGCCGCCACCGGCGTCCACCTCCACCTGCTCCACATCCAGACCGAGGGCAGCGTCGAGATGATCCGCCGGGCCAAGGCCAACGGGCAACGGGTGAGCGCGGAAATCAACCCGTGGGCGCTGTTCCTGGGACCGGACTGGAGCGAGATCGAGCGGCTCGGCTCCTATGCCCTTTCCTACTGGGTGCCGGAAGTGAACTCACCCGCCCTGTGGGGCGGCCTGGGCGACGGCACCATCGACATCGTCGCCACCGACCACGCCCCGCACACGCGCGAAGAAAAGGAGATCGGCTGGGAGGACGGCTGGAAGGCCCACACCGGGACGCCGTCGACACAGTATTACCTGAGCCTTCTGTTCGATGCCGCATCCAAGGGCAAGATCTCCCAGGAGCGCGTGGTGGAAGCCACCTCCACCGGACCCGCGCGGATCTTCGGGGTGCAGAACAAGGGCCGCATCGAGGTAGGCTACGACGCCGACTTGGTGCTGGTGGACCTGAACGCCGAGAAGGAAATCCGCGACGAGGACGTTCTCAGCCTCATCGGCTGGACGCCCTACGCCGGCCGCAAGGTGCGGGGCGTTCCGGTGCGCACCTTCGTGCGCGGGACCACCGTGTACCGGGACGGCAAGGTGGTGGGGACAGAAGGGCCACGGCCGTCAGGCCCGGGCCAAATACCCCGGCTAGGAGCCTGCGCCGCGGGAGCCCGACATCCGATGTAGGGGCGGTTTCAAACCCGCCCGTGCCCGCACGGCGTTGCCGGCCGATAGAGGCCCGGCGTCCTTCGACTCCGCTACGCTACGCCTGTCCTGAGCCCTTCGACGAGCTCAGGACAGGCCTGTCGAAGGGCTCAGGACGAACGGTCGATGCCGGTCACGCGATGAACACCCGGCCGCCGTCCACGTTGATCACCTGTCCGCTGATCATGTCGCTGTCGTCCGACGCCAGAAAGGCGACAACCCCGTCGAGATCCTGGGGATACAGATGGCGCTCGATACAGCGTTGGCGCAGCATGTGCTCCGACGCTGTCTCCGGCGCCTCGCGGACTTCCGAGGTGTCGACGCCCCCGGGCGCGATGGCGTTCACGTTGATGTTGAAGGGACCGAGATCCGCTGCCAGCGCGCGGGTCAGACCGATGACGCCCATCTTGGACGACACGTACTGATGGCTCAGGGTGCGGCCGTGCAGCGCTACGCCGGAGCTGATGTTGATGATCTTCCCCTTGCTCGACCGTTTCATGTAGGGAACCACCGCCCGGGCGGCCAG
Source organism: Geodia barretti (assembly GCA_030341885.1). NCBI lineage: Eukaryota > Metazoa > Porifera > Demospongiae > Tetractinellida > Geodiidae > Geodia > Geodia barretti. The sequence goes on from CASHTH010003280.1 coordinate 24,103, forward strand.
AAACGTCCCCGTGAGATTCACCGCGATGATCCGATGCCAGTCGGCCACGTCGGTCTCCTCGATGGGAACCCGTGGCGTGTTGCGCACGATGCCGGCGTTGTTCACCAGGATGTCGATGCTGCCGAAGTGGTCGAAGGCCTTTTTCGCTCCGTCCAGGGTCTGCTCCTCCGAGGTCACGTCCATCTCCACCGCCAGCGCCTTGCGCCCCTCCGCCGCCACCAGCCGGGCGGTCCCCTGGACGCCCGCGAAGTTCACGTCCGCGGCGCAGACGTGGGCGCCTTCCGCGGCCAGCCGCACCGCGTAGACCCGACCCAGACCCGTGGCCGCGCCGGTAACCAGGGCAACGCGATTCTCAAGTCTCATGGCTCTGCTCCCTCTGCGCCGTTTCCCGGCTGTACAGGTCCCGAACCACCACCGGCCGCAAGCCGCCCGGTGAGCGGGCCGTCCACTCGGCGGCGTTCACATGCCGCCGTTCCAGCTCGATCAGGAATTTCTTGATGTCGAGGCCGCCGGCGTAGCCCGTCAACCTCCCGTCTCCGCCAATCACCCGATGACAGGGAAACGACGATGGGGATCGGGTTGCGCCCGTTGGCCGCCCCCACGGCGCGGACCGCCCGTGGCTGTCCCATGGCCCGCGCCTGCTCGCCGTAGGAGCAGGTGGCGCCGTAGGGTATGTCCTGAAGCGCCTGCCACACGCGCGCAACTGAAACGCCGTGCCCGAAGGAGCCAGCGGCAGGTCGAACAGCCGCCGGCGCCCCGCGAAATACTCGCCGAGTTGCTCTCTCGCATCCGCCACCACCGCTCCGCCCCGCTGCCAGCCGTCCGCTACCTTGCCGGGATACCGTCCCTCCCGGAAACTGATCATCTGAGCGTGGTCTCGTCCGCCACGATCAGCAACTCGCCCACCGGGCTTTCCATCCAATCGTAGTTCATTCGCTCCCCCTGGGCTGTCGATGTCGCGAGCGCGGCCCGGACCGTTGACCCTTATGGGCTTGTTCCATTCGAGCCCAAGTCATATCATGGCCTTACCATCGTATGGAGGGATAGGCTATGAGAAATCAAATCTCAATCGCCGTCATCAGCATCCTCACCCTGCTGCTGGTTCCGGTCGGGGCGCCGGCCATCCAGCCGTTTACCGTAGCGGCCCTCAGCAACTGGAAAGACGTACGGACCGCAGACTTCACGGGCACATGGGTTAACACCCGTGGCGAAAAAATCGTCATCGGTCCGTGTCACGACGGAATGCAGCGCGGCCGGACCGCGGGTGCGGAGGTCCTGTCGATTTCAGGGACGAGCACCCGATTCAAGACGATCTACGCGATCAGTAGCACGACAACGGGAGCGACCTATCATGGCTACCGAGGGTTCGTCCGCTCGGCAGGAGGCGGGGAATTGACGTTCCATCGTAATACTTGGTGGATGCCCTTCGGTCTCGAGCGTTGGCTCCGCTACGGAATAGTGACGCTAAAACCCGTTCATTAGTTCGCCTGCCCACCATGACTTGACTAAATTATATGACTTGACCTCCGGGTCATATCGTTATATTTAGACAAGCATGAGGGTGCCATCCCAGCCGCAGGCAATTCGCCAAATCTCCGAACGTCTCGCGGGGCTGGTCGATCCCGACTGCCGCGCGCTCCATCTCAAGGAAAGCCTACAAGTGGACGCAGTGTTGCGCGCCGGGCGCTTCGTCTTTGTTGTCGAGTGGAAGAGCGTCGGCTCTGCTGCATCGACTTACTCCATCATAAGGCATGTCCGCCAACATGCCGAAGAGTTCAGCGAGCCGGAGAGGCCGATCGAGAGATAGTCCCCCTGGTAGCCGTGCCTTTCATGGGCAACATCGGTCGCGAGCGTTGCGCGGAATACGGAGTCTCATGGCTGGATTTGTCCGGCAATGCACGGATCTTCGCGCCGGGGCTCCGAATCCTTGTCGAGGGCAAGCCCAACCAGTACAAGCGGCCAGGACGCCCTTCCACCCCTTTCGCTCCGAGGAGCTCTCGCATTGCGCGATGGTTGCTCATGCACCCGACCAAGCCCCTTACCCAGCGTGAGCTCGCCCGAGCGACCGGCACGGACGAAGGCTACACAAGCCGGGTGGTGGGCAAGCTTGAGGATGAAGGACTAATCCTGCGGAACGATACCGGGGCCATCCGTCCCCGCGACCCCGACCTCCTGCTCGACGCCTGGTTGGAGGCGTACGATTTCAACAAGCATGACGTGCTGCGTGGCCACGTTGCCGCGCGTGCCGGGGACGTACTACTGCAGCAACTGTGTGGCGGATTAAACCAGGCATCCATTCCGCATGCGTTCACCGGCCTCGCCGCGGCCTGGAGCTTCGGTCACTTCGCTGGATTCAGGACTACAAGCGTATTTCTTCGGCAGGAACCCTCATCCAACCTGCTCGCGACGCTGTCGTTTCGAGAGGACGATCGTGGCGCCAACGTCTGGCTCATCGTCCCTAACGATGAAGGAGTGTTTCACGGTGCATCGACGCGGAATGGAATTCACTGCGTCCACCCGGTGCAAACGTATCTCGACCTCCACGCCCATCCCGAACGGGCCAAAGATGTGGCTCGTGAGCTTCGGAGCGAACATCTAAGCTGGAGGACCCGTGACTAACAAACCGACCACTGCCGATGGCTACGACCCGCGGTACACCGAGTTGGTGCGCGCGACTTGCCTGTACATTGCCACCAAGCTAGGCGACATCATGGATGAGTTGGTCGTAGTCGGCGGCTTGGTCCCGTCACTGCTCATCAACCAGGAGGAACTACCGGCTGGGGCCCACCCACACGTGGGGACCCTGGATCTCGACGTGGGACTCACCCTCAAGCTGCTTGATGACGGTCGCTACTCTACCTTGACGGAGCGGCTGCGTAGCGCCGGGTTTGAACCGGACATCAGCGGTCTGGGCAACCCAAGCCGACAACGCTGGAAGATCGATTGCGGGGAGAAGATCACGATTGATTTTCTGATCCCGCCGAGCCTTCCTGGCGACCGAGGCGGAGACCTACGCGATATCGAACCGGATTTCGCCGCCTTCATCGCACCCGGACTACAACTCGCCTTCCAGAATCGTAAGCAGGTCCATCTCACGGGCCGGACTATACGTGGAGAACAGGCCAAGAGACCGGTGTGGATATGCGGGCCAGGCGCCTACGTAGTGCTCAAGGCCCTCGCATTCGGGGATCGTGGAGAGAACAAAGATGCGTATGATCTATACTACGTCATTCGCAACTATGGGAGAACCGTCGATGATGTTGGTTCTCCCTTGAGGTCATTACTGCGCTGTGCTTCGGCCAAGAAGGCCATCGGGATTTTGGAACAAGACTTCGGAGAGCACGACGGTGTCGGGCCACGTCGGGTGGCCGAGTTCCTCTTAAAACGTCCCGACGACGAGATCCAAGCCGATGTCGTGGGTTTCGTAAAGGCAACTTCTCGAACATTGTCACTGATCGGGAAAAGTGCATGCAGCTAGCAACGGCGACTATTATTACCCTCAAAGCCAGCAACAAATTGACGCTTCGGGGACAGACCCCCCGCACCCGTCAATCTTCGACCGCCACCATCCAGCCGTGCCGGTCCGGCAGGCGGCCGCGCTGGATGTCCGACAGCCGGTCGTACAGGCGCTGTGACAGCGGACCCACCTCGCCGTCCTGGACACGGACGCGCTCGCCCTTGTAGGCCAGCTCACCCACCGGGGAGATGACCGCCGCGGTGCCGGTGCCGAACGCTTCGCGCAGGGTCCCGTTCCGCGCCGCGGCCATGACTTCCGCAATGGCCACCGGCCGCTCGGCGACCTGCACGCCCTCGTCCCTGGCAAGCTGCAGCACCGAGTCGCGGGTCACGCCTTCCAGCAGGGTCCCGGTAAGCGGCGGAGTCACCAGCTCGTCTCCGATCACGAACGCGATGTTCATCGAGCCGACTTCCTCGATGTACTCCTGGTTGATGCCGTCCAGCCACAGGACCTGGGCAAAGCCGTCCTTTTGGGCTTCTTCTCCGGCCAGCAGGCTGCCGGCATAGTTCCCGGCCGTCTTGGCCGCGCCGGTGCCGCCCCGTACCGACCGGACGTAACGGTCCTCCACGCGAATCCGCAGCGGCTTGAAGCCTTCGGCATAGTAGGCGGCCACCGGCGAGAGAATGATGAAGAACACGTAGGTGCGAGACGGCCGCACGTGCAGGTCGGCATCGCTCGCGAACGCCACCGGACGGATGTACAACGAGGTCCCCGGCGCCCGCGGCACCCAGTCTCGGTCCGTGGCCACAAGCTGCTTGAGAGCCGCCAGAAACAGCTCCGGGTCGATGGACGGCATGCACAGCCGCGCCGCCGAGCGATTGAATCGGGCGATGTTCCGGTCTGGCCGGAACAGCCGGACGGTGTCATCCTGTCCGCGGTAGGCCTTGAGCCCTTCGAAAACGCTCTGCGCGTAGTGCAGCGCCACGGTGGCCGGTTCCAGCGCCAGCGGGCCGTAGGGTACGATGCGCGGGTTGGACCAACCCGCGTCCACCGCCCCGTCCATGAGGAACATGTGATCGGTGAACACTTGACCGAAGCCGAGTTGGGCGTCCTCCGGCCTGGGCTTTTGCCGTTGAACGCGTGTAACGGGAATTTCGATACGCATCGTTGTCAACCCCTCTTTGTGCCGCCAAGTGAATCCTGGTGTCCTGTCCCGCAAATACTTTGGCGAAGATACGCAGGATTTCTTGTCGGCGGCAGGCGCAACGACGAGCGGTGGCCAACACCACGCGAAGAGGAGCAACGCAGCCGACGGCAAGAAGGACCGGCAGATTCGTCAAAGTATTTGCGGGACAGGACACTGAGGACTTTCCGGCTCTTGAACCAGCCCCTCGAATCGTGATTGACAGTGTAACATTTCCCCAACATAATCGGTGCGGGGTGGACTCTCGGTTGCCCCAGCACGATCACCAGCCCGCAACTGCAAGCTCGCGAAGAACTTGAACCAGGAGGAACAAAGACCATGGTTATCACGAGAAAGACTTTCGGCATCCTGACAGCGGTCCTGGCACTGGCCGTGGCGGCAGCACCGTTCACCGCCGGCGCGGTCGAGGACAAGCTCGTTATCGTAACATCCTACCCGCCGGACACCACCACCACCGTCAAGGCCGCCTTCGAGAAGAAGCACCCCGGGGTCAAGGTCGAGATGCTGCGGAAGGGTACGTCGTCCGGCATCAAGTATCTGCAGAGACCGCCGGGAACAACCGGTCCGACATGTTCTGGGCCTCCGCGCCCGACGCCTTCGAGGTGCTCAAGGGGGACGGCCTGCTGCAGAAGTACGAGGTCAAGGTCAAGGGCATTCCCGAGAAGGTGGGCGCCTTCCCGGTCAACGACCCCGAGGGCTATTACAAGGGCTTTGCCGCGTCGGGCTACGGCATCATGTGGAACACCCGCTACATCAAGGCCAAGAAGCTGCCGGTGCCGAAGACCTGGGCCGATCTGGCCAAGCCCGTCTACCATGGCCACGTAGGCATGAGCGCGCCGTCGCGCTCCGGCACCACCCACCTGACCGTCGAGACCCTGCTTCAGGGCAAGGGCTGGGCCGAGGGCTGGGCCGAGTGGAAGGCCATCGCGGGCAACTTCAAGACCGTCACCGAGCGCAGCTTCGGCGTACCGACGGCGTCAACTCGGGCCAGTTCGGCTTCGGCGTCGTGATCGACTTCTTTGGGCTGTCGTCCCAGGCTTCGGGTTTTCCGGTGCAGTTCCTCTACCCGCCGGTGACGACCCTGGTGCCGGCGAACATCGCCATCGTCAAGAACGCGCTGCACCCGCAAGCGGCGGCCGCCTTCATCGAGTTTCTCCTGTCAACCGAGGGGCCAGGAGGTGCTGCTCGACCCGAAGATCCGGCGCCTGCCCGTAAACCCCGCGACCTACGCCAAGGCGCCCGCCGACTTCCCCAACCCGTTCAAGGACAAGTCCATCGGCGCGGCGGTCAAGTTTGACCTGGAGCTCTCGAAGAACCGCTACAACGTGATCAACTCGCTGTTCGACGTGATGGTCACCTACCGGCTCGACGACCTGCGCGCGGCCACCAAGGCGATCCAGGACGCCGAGGCGAAGATGCCGACGCAATCGCACGGCCGCTGCACGAGCTCATCGACGAAGCGCAGAATAGACAACCCAAGTCGCTGTGTGTCGCCGAGTGCCCATCGGACGCCGCTCAGCGCGCGGCCGCAGAAGCTGTGTCAACAACATCGTCAAGAAGTCGTCAAGAAGGCGACCACCAAGGTGACCGGCCGCCAGGCCGAGGTCGAGCAGGGTTGGGACGCCCAGGTCAAGGCGAACTACGCCAAGGCCAGGACCTTGGCCGAGAAGGCGGCGTCCATGCTCTAACCGTCATGCGGGCGTAGGCCCGGCGGTGGAGTCAGGGGTGGAATAACGTCCGTGTACGCGGCAATGCGTGGCAGTGAGTGGGCCGCGGCGGTAGTGTTAGTGCGTCGGCCTGTTCCTGTTCGTGTTCCTGGTGGTCCCGGTGGTCAACGTGATCTACGTTGCGTTCCAGGACCCCAACACGGGCGCGCTGACCCTGATCAACTTCGTCGACTTCTTCCGCACCAGCCTGTTCCGGGACTCCTCCGTCAACTCGCTCTACGTGGCGGTGATGGCGGTGGTCATGTCGTCGTGCTTCGCCCTGCCGCTGGCCTATTTCACCACCCGCTTCAACTTCAGGGGCGCCATGCTGATTCAGACCCTCGGCGTGGTCCCGCTGATCATGCCGCCTTTCGTCGGCGCGGTGGCGATGCTGTTGCTGCTCGGCGAGAACGGCTCCGTCAACCTGCTGCTGGACGAGTGGTTCGGCTTCACCATCCCGTTCATGGAGGGGCTGAACGGTGTGATCCTGGTGGAAAGCATCCACTACTTCCCGTTCATCCTCATCAATCTCTCGGCCGCGCTCAACAACATCGACCGGTCCATGGAAGAGTCGGCGCAGAACCTGGGCGCCAGCGGCATGCGCCTGTTCCGCCGCATCGTGTTCCCGCTGGCCATGCCCGGATACGTGGCCGGCGCGTCGCTGGTGTTCCTCAAGGTGTTCGACGACATCGGCACGCCGCTGCTGCTGAACGTCAACACCATGTTGGCGCCTCAGGCCTACCTGCGCATCTCCTCCATCGGCATTTCCGACCCCATGGGCTACGTGATCTCGGTGATCCTGGTGGTATTCTCCCTGCTGGCGCTGTGGACCGCGTTTCTGGCGTTGCGCGTCAAGGACTGTACGACCACCGGGTGCAGATGCGCGGCGGCGGTTGATGTATAAACGACGACCTCCGGCCGTGGGAGAACGCCGCCTGCCACGGCGTCGTCATCCTCATCCTGCGCTTGCTCGTGTGCTGCCGATCCGCCTTCGCTCGCTCTCCTCCTGTCCTTCAGCACCGTTGTGGTCGTTCAGGCCCGTAAACCAAATTTTCAGCCCACGCATTCGCTACACCGTCGCGCACTATCTGCGGGTGCTGTCGAGCTCGTTCCAGTTCGTCACCAACACGCTTCTCTACGCCGGCCTCGCCGCGGCCTCGACGTTGGGTCTTCCTTCGGCAGCACCAGCCATTCCTATGTGCGTCTGGCGCACCCGGCTCATCGGCCGGCAATGGCTGGACTACGCCGCCATGGGGGCGGTGGCCATTCCCGGCGTGGTGCTGGGCATCGGCTCTTATCAAAATAATCTCCTCATAACATCATCTGCGCACCTTCTACGGTTCAGTCAACGTATGCCATCATCGACAAGCCCCTGGCGTCCTGGTGGGTGATCATCGTCGTTGCCCTGGCCATCCGGCGGCTGCCCTACGCGCTGCGCGCCTGCACCGCCGCGCTGCAGCAGATCAGCGTCATGCTCGAAGAGGCCGCCGAGAACCTGGGCGCCACCAAGGGCCGCACGGTCCGCCGCATCGTCGTGCCGCTGATGTCCGGCGGCATCGTCGCCGGCTTCGTCACCAGCTTCGCCACCGCATCGGTGGAGCTGTCCACGACCATCATGCTGGTATGCCCCAGGAATCGGACGCGCCACTCGCCTTCGGCATCTACGAGTTCATGCAGTCGGCGGCCGGGCGCGGTCCCGGCGCGGCCCTCGGGATCATCGCCGTGGTCATCGTCGGGATCACCACCTACGTCTCGCACCGTATCATCCGGCGCAAGGAACCCAGCGAACGCCCGGTGTGACGGTTGTCGCGGGAGTGTGAGCATGGCATCGGAAAATGCCGACAGCGTCGTCATCGAGGGACTCAGCCTGGCCTACGATACCACCGACGTCTTGAAGGGTATCGACCTGCGCATCGAACCGGGGGAGCTGTTCACCTTCCTGGGGCCGTCGGGATCGGGCAAGTCGACGCTGTTGCGCTGCGTTGCCGGCTTCGGCCCGACGCCCCGCGGGCGCATTCTGATCGGCGAACACGAGGTGACGCATCTGCCGCCGTGGCGGCGAAACGTCGGCATGGTCTTTCAGTCGTACGCGCTGTGGCCCCACATGACCGTGTACCGGAACGTCGCCTTCGGGCTCGAGGAACGCAGGGTGCCGTCGGCCGAGATCCCCAGACGGGTGGAGGCCGCGTTGGACATGGTGGGACTCTGGGAGTTGGCGGACCGGCGGCCCTCACAGCTTTCCGGCGGCCAGCAGCAACGAGTGGCCCTTGCCCGCACCATCATCGTCGAGCCCCGGGTCCTGCTGCTGGACGAGCCGCTGTCCAATCTGGACGCCAACCTGCGCGTTCAAATGCGGCGTGAGATTCTCGAGCTGCAGCGGAAGCTGAAGCTGACCACCATCTTCGTGACTCACGACCAGGAGGAAGCCAACACCATCTCGGATCGGATCGCCGTGCTCGACGAGGGCATTCTGCAGCAGGTGGGATCGCCCATGGACCTTTACGACAGCCCCGTCAATCGTTTCGTTGCCGACTTCCTCGGCACCGCCAACCTCCTGGATGGAGGTGTGGAGGTCACGGGCGAAGGCGCACGCTTCGTCGCCGCCGGCGGCCTGATCTTGCCGCTGGGCGGGGAGGGTCATGCGCCCGGAGACGGCCGGATCGCGATGTTCCGTCCCCAGGACGCCACCATCTCCGCGAGCGGACCCTGCCATGGCCGCAACGGCCTTTCCCGGCCGTGTCGGACATCGCGAGTTCCTCGGCAACCTCATCCGATATACCGTCGCGGTCGACGAAGACACGTCCCTGCTGGTGGACGACACGCACCAGCCCGGCCGCCGGGCCTTCTCCGTCGGCGACAAGGTGACCGTCAACGTCGACATGGAACACGTGCAGATACTGAGCGGCTAAGGGGGCGCGACTACGTGCGGACCCGGGCGGGTTTGAAACCCGCCCCTACACGCCGGTTCTCGCGGGGCGCAGGCTTCTATCCCTTTGCGGCCGCCGCCTTCCGCGCCTCCAGCTCCGCGGCCTCCGCCGCGGTCCTGCCCCAGAGGGGCGGGTCCTTGAGGTACTGTTCCTCTTCCGGGGTGTTCGGGCGTCCCATGACCGCGTTGCGATGGGGGAAACGGCCGAAGCGCTTGACGGCGCCGTGGTGCCCGACGGCGGCCCGCATGGAATCCTCGTTGCCGAGGCTCCGGTAGAGACACCAGCGCCCGCTCCTGGTCGGCCAGCAACTCGCTGTGCTCGAACGGCAGGTAGATGAAGGTCCGCGGCCAGCGGGCATAGCCCCGGTCGTACCCGGCCTCCAGGGCATACTCGGCGACCTCCCGGGCCTTGGCATCGGTGGCAAAGGCCCGGGGAGTGCCGCGATAGATGTTTCGCGGGAACTGGTCCAGGGCCATGATCAGGGTCAGACAGTCTTCCGGCGTCTGCTTGAAGTGGTCGAGCTCGCCGGCGGCCGCCCGCTCATGGACCCTCGGTGTAGTGATCGACAAGATGCCGGTCGAACTCCGGAGTCGCCCGAAACCACACTGGCGCTTCTCCATCTCCACGCTCAGGTCCAAGGTCTCGAACCAGAAAGTCAGAATTTCTTTCGATAGAGGATCCACGCTCCCTCCGTTCATCCGGTTGTCACGAGCGACTTGGAGACAACCATGGTTCAATGGCTGGAGTCTTGACTCGCGGAAGACTCCCGAAACCCGGCCGAAGAAAATTCCCTGCGGCCGAAGAAAATTCGCTGCAAGTCTTGACCAGGAAAGACCCAATTGCAACACTGCCCGAGGCTGGTCGAAGGACGGGTCAAATCGGTTCCCCGGAGGTTGTCACGGTAAACTTCGACGACAAGGTCAGTGCAAGCGGTCGTTCCCTGCAGAAGCAAAAGCTGCAAGTGCTCCAGGTCACATGGGGAAATACTGCAACCAGTCGTGCTTTCACTGCCACGTGGAAGCCGGCCCGGGCCGCAAGGAAATCATGGAACGGACCACCGTGGACGACGTTTTGCGATTCCTTGAGAACTCCGACATCCCCACGGTGGACATCACCGGTGGCGCGCCTGAACTGAATCCCCACTTCGACTACCTGGTGGAGTCCTGCAAGGGACTGGGACGTCACGTGATGGACCGTTGCAACCTGACGGTCTTCTACGAGGAAGACAAGGAGTACCTGCCCGAGTTCTTCAAGCGTCACCGTGTCGAGGTGGTCTGCTCGCTGCCCTGCTACACCAAGGAGAACGTGGACAGCCAGCGCGGCAACGGCACCTTCGAGTTGAGCGTGCGCGGGCTGCAGGAACTCAACCGCCTGGGCTACGGCCAGCCGGATTCGGGCCTGGATCTCAATCTCGTCTACAACCCCATGGGGAACTACCTGCCGCCACCGCAGGAAGAGCTCGAAGGCGACTATCGGCGCATGCTCGGCGAGGAGTTCGGCATCGTCTTCAACCATCTCTACTGCCTGACCAACATGCCCATCACCCGTTTCAAGAAATTCCTCAAGCAGCGGGGACAATACGACGAGTACCTGCAGCTCCTGGAAGACAACTTCAACGGCGAGACCGTGGACAAGGTCATGTGCCGGGACCTGCTGAGCGTGGCCTGGGACGGCTCGGTGTACGACTGCGACTTCAACCAGATGATCGACATGCCCCTGGGCCGGGTGAACGGGAAGCGGCCGCACATCCGGGAGTTCTCGGCGGCGGATTTCACGGACCAGCCCATCCTCACGGGGGAACCATTGCTTTGCCTGCACCGCCGGCACCGGCAGCAGTTGCGGCGGCGCGTTGATCTGACGGACGCGTTGCCGACGACAAGCATTCCTGCGAAGTCTCGTAGGCCGATTCGTGTGACACCACCCTAGCCCGCGGACAACCCGTCCATGCGGCTTTCCATCATCATTCCCGTCCTGAACGAAGAACGCACCATCGCCGGCACCGTCAGCGATCTGGCGCGTATCGAAGCTTGCGAGATCATCGTCGTGGACGGCGGCAGCACGGACCGCACCGCGGAAGTCGTACGGGACGGCGCCGCCCGCCTGGTGGCCGCCGCGAGGGGGCGCGCCGCGCAGATGAACCAGGGCGCGCGGCACGCTGCCGGTGACGTGCTGCTGTTCCTCCACGCGGACACCCGGCTGCCCGCCACCGCGGGGTCCGACGTGGAAGGCTCCATGGCCGACCACGGTTGCGTCGGCGGCCGGTTCGACATCCGTCTGGACAGCCCGCGTCCGCTGCTCCGGGTCGTCGGGCACATGATCAGTTTGCGTTCCCGCCTGACCCGTGTGGCCACCGGAGATCAGGCCATCTTCGTACGGCGAACCGTCTTCGAAGGCCTCGGTGGTTTTTCCCGAAATACCCATCATGGAGGATGTGGCGTTCTGCCGCGCGCTGAAGAGGCAGGGCCGCATCGCCTGCCTCCGCTCACGGGTGGTGAGCTCGGCCCGCCGGTGGGAGCAGAACGGTCCGGTACGGACAATTCTGCTCATGTGGGCCTTGAAGGTCCTCTACCTGGCCGGCGTAGCGCCGGCCAGGTTGAAGCGGCTGTATAGCGAGGCCCGTTAGGGTTCGGGACCGCCCGAGTAGTGGAATTGTAGGGGCGACCGCCCGGTCGCCCCTACGGGGTCCACCGTAACGCAGGCTGCCGGCGGTCCGCCGGCCGGTTTAACACCGTCCGCGTAAAACGCCGCGAAAGGGCGGCAACTTTGACGGTTTCATCGGCTTTGTGCTAGGCTACGTCCTCTCGATGGTTCCCGGAGAGCTGTGTGGAATTGAATAAACAGCAGGAGATTCTGGCCAAGCACAAGGAGTACCTGTTCTCCTGCGTCGCCAACTACTATGAAGAGCCCTTGGTAGTGGACGCGGGCCAAGGACTCCCTGATCTACGACGTGGAGGGGCGGGAGTACGTAGTCCTGGACTTCTTCGGCGGCATCGTGACCATCAGCGTCGGCCACTGCAACGACAAGGTGGTGGCCGCCATCCAGGAACAGACGCGCAAGGTCCAGCACACCTCGACCCTCTACCCCAACGAGCCGCACGTCCGTCTGGCCGAGAAGCTCGCGGCCATCACCCCCGGGGCGCTGAAGCAGTCCTTCTTCACCAACAGCGGCACCGAGGCCAATGAAACCGCGGTGCTGGTGGCGCAGCTCTACACCCGGTCCCAGGACGTCATCGCGCTGCGCCACGGCTACAGCGGCCGTTCGCAACTGGCCATGAGCCTCACCGGGCACTATACGTGGCGGCTCAATCCCACCGCGAGCCCGAACATCCATCACATTCCCAATGCCTACTGCTACCGCTGCCCGTTCGGGCTCACCTATCCCAGTTGCGACCTCAAGTGCGCCAAGGACCTGGAAGGCGCGATCCAGACCGCCACGTCGGGAAGGATCGCCGCGTTCATTGCCGAGCCGATCCAGGGCGTGGGCGGGTTCATCACCCCGCCCAAGGAGTACTTCCGGGAGGTCGCCGACATCGTGCACAAGTACGGCGGCCTGTTCATCTGTGACGAGGTCCAGACCGCATGGGGCCGGACCGGCGGCAAGATGTTCGGCATCGAGCAGTGGGACGTGGAGCCGGACATCATGACCTTCGCCAAGGGCATGGCCAACGGCGTGCCGTCGGAGGCACCATCACCCGGCCGGAGATCGCCGACAGCATCAAGGGACTGTCCCTCTCCACCTTCGGCGGCAATCCGGTGACCAGCGCCGCGGCCCTGGCCACGATCGAAGTCATCGAGAGCGAAGGGCTGGTGACCAACGCGGCCGATCGGGGACGACAGCTCCGGGACGGATTGGAAGGGCTCAAGGATAAGTATCCCCTTATGGGCGATGTCCGCGGTATGGGTCTGATGCAGGCCATCGAGATGGTAGGGCCGGACAAGACCCCGAGCCCGGAAGCCGTCGCACGGTTGTTCGAGCTGACCAAACAAAACGGGCTGCTGATCGGAAAGGGCGGACTCATGGGCAACGTGATCCGCATCACCCCGGCGCTCAACGTCACCCGGGACCATGTGGACGAGGCGCTCGATCGGCTTGACCGGTCGCTGGCGCAGATGGGACGTAACTTCGAATGATTCGACGCAGGATTATCGGGGCCATACCGTACTGATCGGGATGTCCTTTCTGGTCTTCTTCCTGATGCAGCTCGCGCCGGGGATCCGGTGACGCTTCTGCTCGGCGAGGACGACGCGAGCCCCACGAGATCGAGGAGATCACCCGCGAGTGGGGGCTCGACCAGCCCATCATCGTCCAGTACTGGCGGTTCGTGTCGCAGGCCGTCCAGGGAAACTTCGGCGAGTCCATGCGTTACGGAGAGCCGGTGACCGAGCTCGTGATAGAGCGGTTGCCGGCCACCGTGGAGCTGGCGCTGGCGAGTCTCCTGGTCGCCATCGTCATCGCGCTCCCCATCGGCGTCTACTCCGCCATCAAGCACAATTCCCTGTGGGATCATTCGGGCATGACCCTGGCGCTGGTGGGCTTATCCGTGCCCAACTTCTGGCTCGGCATCATGCTCATCTTCTTCCTGGGCGGCCAGTGGAATCTGTTGCCGGTGGCGGGACGGCTGACCTATGGCGTCGACGTCACGCCGGTGACCCAACTCATGCTGGTGGACGCCTTGATCGCGGGCGACCTCCCGGCTTTCTGGGACGCCTTCAAGCACATCCTGCTGCCCGCCGTCACCCTGGGAACGAGCTTCGCCGCCATCATCACGCGCATCTCTCGTTCCAGCGTGCTGGAGGTCATCCGGCAGGACTACATCACCACCGCCCGGGCCAAGGGATTGAGTGAGCGCACGGTCATCTGGAAGCACACGCTCCGGAACGCCCTCATCACCATCATCACCATCCTCGGCCTCCAGCTCGGCGCTCTCCTGAGCGGCTCGGTCATCACCGAGACGGTGTTCTCCTGGCCCGGCATCGGCAGCCTTCTCATCCAGGCCATCACCACCCGGGATTACAAGCTGGCCCAGGGCGTCATCTTGTTCTTTGCCATGGTCTATTTCTTCATCAACCTGACGGTGGACCTGCTGTACACGTGGGTCGATCCGAGGATACGGCTGTGATCGGCTGGCGTCGCTACGCGAAGGTCATGATCGGCGGGGCCATCGTGCTCCTGCTGTGCATCTGCGGGCTGGGTGCCCCCTTGCTGGCGCCCTTCGATCCCCAGGAGCAGGCCCTGGAGCAGCGGCTCCGCCCGCCCTCGATGGACCTGGCCGAGAACCCCCACGTCATGGGCACCGACAACCTCGGCCGGGACCTCCTGAGCCGGGTCATCTACGGCTCGCGCATCTCGCTGATGGTGGGAGCCGCCACGGTGTTCCTGGCGGGCATCCTGGGCTGCTTTCTCGGAGCGGTGGCGGGATACTACGGCGAGATGATCGACGAGGTCATCAACAAAACCACGGAGATCTTTCTCGCCTTCCCATTCCTGCTGCTGGCCATCGCCATCATGGCGTTTCTGGGACAGGGCCTGGTGAACCTCGTCATTGCCTTGGTGCTCAGCCGCTGGGTGCAGTATTGCAGGGTGGTCCGGGGGGAAGTGCTGTCACTCAAGGAACGCGAGTTCGTCCAGGCCGCCCGGGCGCTGGGGGCCAGCAACCGCTACATCATCCTGCGCCACGTGATTCCCAACACGCTGCCAAGCGTCATGGTCATCGCCACCTTCGCCATGGCCATAGTCATCATCACCGAGGCGAGCCTGAGCTTCCTGGGGCTGGGCGTTCCCCCCAGCATCCCCACCTGGGGCTCCATGCTGAGCGAAGGCCGCAGCTACATGTACCGCGCCCCCTGGCTCACCATCTTTCCCGGCATCGCCATCTTCATCACCGTCCTCGGCATCAATCTGCTGGGAGACGGCCTGCGCGACATCATCGATCCGAAGCTGACGCGCAACCGATAAGACAAAAGACAAAAAAAGAACCCCTCTCCCACGGAGGGAGAGGGGTTCGCAGGGATGCAAAAGCGTCAGCGAAACGACACCGTCACTTCGGATACATGCCCGCGTCGCTCCGGCCCAGCAGGGCCTGTCCGACCTTGTCCACGTGCATCTTCGGGGTGTCCTCCATGATTTTCGCCTTGCCCGAGCCCGGATAGTGAGCGCAGAACGGGCTCGACGGATCCGCCATGATGCCGTCACCCGCGGCGACCCGCATCAGACGGCAATCGAGGGATTCCCACCACGCACCCACGCTGTCGAATCCACCCTCTCCGTAGATGGTCTTCGCCGCGGCGTCCACGAGCTTCTTCGTGTCGGCGTCCAAGCCAGCGTACATCTTCTTCGCCGCCATCGCCTGAGCTCCGTGGCCTTGTCTCCGTGCAACGCCGCCACCATCTGCTCCGGGGTCAGCGTGTTCCACCACCGCATGGCCATATCCGACTCCGCCAGCGCGGAGGGAATGACCACCAGCGACACGGCCACGGCCGTGACCAGCGCAGCCAGGCCGACCCGCATGCTGTTCTTGATCCGATTCATCATCAACTTTCTCCTTTTGTCGTCTGCCGTTGTCCTGATCCAATCTGTTTCCAAACGTATACGATAACATCCCGCCCGACCCTGTTCAAATCTTGACATACCGCGTGACGTGGCTGGCGATTTTCGGTGGCCAATGTCCCTTCCACAGCGTGCGCCTGGTGTCCTGTCCGGTTAATTCGGATGATCATATGCGGAGGATCTTTGGTTGTCGGCAAGGCGCGATGACTTGTAGGGGCGGGTTTGAAACCCGCCCCTACAAGTCATCGCGCCTTGCCGACAACCAAAATGCCCTCGCAGATTCATAAGCGTATTTGTGAGACACCACACTAGCTCCCGGACTCCGCGGTCAGCCGGCGTCCGCAAGGACACTCTCGATAGCGGCCAGAAACGGCTCCGCGAAAGCCTTGAGCTTGGCGGCGCCCACCCCGTTCACCTCGGCGAACTCTTCCTCCGTCCGCGGCCGGCGGCGCACCATGTCGATCAGCGTGCGGTCGGGGAACACGACATACGCCGGCACCCCGCGCTCATTGGCGAGCCGGAGCCGCAGCGCCTTGAGCGCATCCAAAAGCGCCGTCTCGGGGCCACTCAGCGAGCCGTCCTGGGGCTCCTTCCGGCGCCGCCCCCCCGGGTCACGCGCCGGCTCGGATGAACGGGCCGGCGCCGTGTCCCGGCGATACAGGAACACGCTCTCGCCCTGTAGCAGACCGCGGCCCTTGCCGGTGATGGAGAGGCCGCCATAGCCCCCGATGTCGAGCCGGAGCAACCCGGTGGCCACCATCTGACGGATCAGCGACCGCCACTCGTTCTTGCCCCGGGCAGCGCCCATCCCGAAGGTGGGCAGCCGGTCATGGCCGGCGCGTCCGACCTTCTCCGTCGCGGTGCCGCGCAGCACGTCGATGACGTGCGCCGCGCCGAACCGTTCGCCGGTGCGATAGACCGCGGCAAGGATCTTTTGCGCATCCTCGGTGCCGTCGATGCGCTCGGCCGGGTCGAGGCAGACGTCGCAATTGCCGCAGGGCTCGTTCTGTTCCCCGAAATACTCCAGTAGCGTCACCCGCCGGCAAGCGGGAGCCTCACAGTAGCCGAGCAACGCGTCGAGACGCTTGTGCTCGCGGCGCCGCCGCTCCGGCCCGGCGTCCTCCTCCTCGATGAACTGCCGCCGCATGCGGATATCGGCCAGGCCGTAGAGCATGTGCGCTTCCGCCGCCCGGCCGTCGCGTCCGGCCCGGCCGATCTCCTGATAGTAGGCCTCGACGCTCCCGGGCAGATCCGTGTGCAGGACGTAGCGTACGTCCGCCTTGTCGATGCCCATGCCGAAGGCGATGGTGGCCACCATCACCACCCCGGGATCGGTCATGAAGACGTTCTGGTGGGCCTCCCGATCGGTCTTCTCCATGCCCGCGTGGTAGGGAAGCGCCCGGACGCCGTCGGCCACCAGCAGCGCCGCGGTCTCCTCCGTCTTCTTGCGCGACAGGCAGTAGACGATGCCGCTCTCGCCTTCATGACGCCCGATAAAGCTCCGGCACTGGCGCTTCCATTCGCGCTTCATCTCCACGGCGAGCCGAATGTTGGGGCGGTCGAAGCCCAGGACGAAGGAATCCACCTCGCCGCCGAACAACCGGTCGGCGATGTCCTCGCGGGTGATGGCATCGGCGGTGGCGGTGAGGGCGGCGATGGGGACGCCCGGAAAGAGATGGCGGAGGCGGCACAGGTCCTCGTATTCGGGCGGAAGGACGGACCCCATTGCGAAATGCAGTGGGCCTCGTCGATGGCGAACAGTTTGATGGGCAGCCGGCCCAGGGCCTCGAGCATGCGCTCGGTCATCAGCCGCTCCGGCGCCATGTACAGAAGCCGGGTCTCCCCTGCCGCGGCGCGACGCCAGGCGGCGATGTTCACCGCGCGCGGGTTGGCGGAGTTGATGCTGTCCGCCGCCACGCCGGCGAGGCGCAAGGCCGCCACCTGATCCTGCATCAGCGCCACCAGCGGTGACACCACCACGGTGAGTCCGCCCAGAGCCAGCGCCGGCACCTGGAAGCACAGCGACTTGCCGGACCCCGTGGGCATCACCGTCAGCACGTGCCGGCCGGCCAGCAACGCCTCGATGGCGCCTCCTGGCCCGGACGGAATGCGTCGAACCCAAAGACGTCCTTCAGCACGCGGCGCGCGGCGGTGGTCATCAGGTCAGTATCGGCGAGACTTCGATCGTGTGACACGGCGTCCTTCGACTTCGCTCCGCTTGCGCTGCGCTACGCTCAGGACGAACGGGGGGATCGACCTGCAACCGTTCGTCCTGAGCGTAGCGCAGCGAAGTCGAAGGACTCCTTGCCGACAACCAAATGCCCTCGCATCTTCACAAGCGGATTTGTGACGCGGGACACTAGATCAGGTCGCCGCGGCGCGCTCCGCCACCATGTAGTCGCATACGCGAAAGGCGTTGGCCTCGATGGTGAGCGTGGGGTTGAGGCCGGCGGCGGTCACGAACACGCTGGCGTCGACGACGAAGAGATTGGACACGTCGTGGGAACGGCACCACTTGTCCACCACCGACGACTCGGGGTCGTTGCCCATCCGGCAGCTGCCCATCTGGTGGTTGTGGAGCTTGCGGGTCTCGGGCTTGGGCACGATGATCCGGGTCGCTCCCGCGGCTTCGTAGATCTCCCGGGAACGCTCTCCGAGGTAGGTGGCCAGCCGGACGTCGTTCTCGTGGCTGGTATAGGTGATGCGCGCCACCGGCAGCCCGTAGCAGTCCGTCACCTCGGGGTCGAGGTCCACGGCGTTGCTCTCCACCGGAAGGCTCTCGCCGGTGCAGTGGCTGTGCAGGTAGTGACTCCAGGTCTCGCGCATGGAGTCCTTGTGCTCCTTGCCCCAACGCTTGCCGTGGATGGGCCGGAGCGCCAGCTCGATGGGATCGCCGCCGTGAGCCCGGGGGTGCATGAAGCCGCCGCGGATGAATCCCCGCTTGGTGTCGGTCTCGTAGAAGTCCTGGAGCACCCGGGTGCTGGAGGTCCCCTTGTGGCCGTCCAGCGGCTCGGGGAACGTCACCACCAGGGTCACGCCCGGGGAATGGAACATGAGGTTCTTGCCCACCAGGCCGCTGCGATTGGACAGCCCCTGGGGGAACCGCGCGGACTCGGACATGAGCAGGAGCCGGGCCGTCTCCACGCCGCCGGCCGCCATGACCACCAGGCGGGCCGGCTGGTGCTCCTCCTCGCCCTCGCCGTTGAAATAGGTGACGCCGGAGGCCCTGCCCTGCCGGTCGAGGGTGATCTCCCGCGCCAGGCAGAGGGGGCGGATCTCCAGGCGGCCGGTGGCCAGGGCCTTGGGCAGCATCGACTCCAGGGTGCTGGACTTGGCCCCCACCGGGCAGCCGTAGGCCGAGCACATCCCCTTGCCGATACAGCCCGGACGGCCGTCGTAGTCGCCGGTGAGGATGGCCAGGGGCGTGGGAAAGGGATGCAGCCCGAGCTTGCGAGCTCCCCTTTCCAGGGCTGCTCCGGGGCTGTTGCGGTCCGCCGGCCCCACCGGGTAGTCACGCTTGCGCGGCGGATCGAAGGGGTTCGACCAGCCCTTCCCCGAGATGCCGACGGTCCACTCCGCCTTCTCGTAGAAGGGCTCCATGTCGTCGTAGGAGATGGGCCAGTCCTCGATGGTGGTGCCCGCCAGCGGACCGTCCTCGGACTTCACGCGGAAGTCCGACTCGTGGAAGCGCCAGGAAAGCCCGCTGTAGTGGATGGTCCCGCCGCCCACGCACATGGCGTTGGAGAAGGTCTGGGTCTTGGGTGGACAGGATCTCGGCCGGCGTGTCGGCGTTGGGCCGCCAGGTGCGCGGCTCGAGCTCCACCGTGGGCCAGAAGAAGTTGCGCCGCTTGTAGGTGAGCTCGTCCCCAGGGCGAAGTCCTCGCGCTTGTACCAGGGGCCCCGCTCCAGCACGCACACGGTCATGCCCGCCTCGGTGAGCTCCTTGGCCGCCACCAGCCCCGAGGCCCACCCCCTATGATGCAGACGTCCACGGTTTCGCGTTGTGCCATCTGTCTCCATCCGCGCGCGAGCCTCACCCGCCTCTCCCAGAGGGAAGGGGAGATGTCAGGACGAGCGGTCTTTCCTGTCTTTGGCGAACTCGTCAGGCTCGTTGGCGTCGTACCAGCCGTAAGGGGTTTCGTTGCCGTGCGGAAAGCTCGGGCCGGGGTATCCCAGGGCCTGCCATCCCACCCCGTCCTTGTTGCCGCCGTGCCGCGGGTGCCCGTAGAACCCCTCCATGGTATGGGTGAGAAGAAGCGCGAAGAACGGGTCTTTCCGCTCGTCCAGGACGGTCAGACCTGATCGCGCCTCGCATCGTCCAGCCCGCGGAGGCGGGCCGACGCCCATGTTCCGCGAGGCCACCAGCGTCCAGCCTTCGCCACCCGTACGCGGTAGGCCTGCCGGTGCCGGCTGCCCAGACCGTTGAGCTTGAACAGCGTCGCCTGCTGCTCCTCGGTGCGGCCCCCCATGCTTCCCAGCACGAAGTTGCGCATCTCCTTCTTCTCCGACGGCACTCGCTGTCGTGGTCCACGTCATCCGTCGCCAGAAGCCCCTCGATGTAATCGATGACGCCCGCCTCGCGCGCGCCGGCGTCCTCGTCCGAGGGGACGATGCGCGCCGCCGCCGCCTCGATCGTGGCCCGCTCGTGGTCTGACAAGACACCGCCTGTTTCCGTATTGCTCATGAAGAACCTGCTTCCATGGTGAACCGCCCCGCAGGAGCGTGGCGGGGCCGTTGGGATGGGTCATCATACAACAGAGACGGATAGGGAGAAGGGTGCTTACTTGTCTGGGGGGGGGACATGAGTAAACGTGAAGTGAGAAATTGAAGGTGTGAGAAGCGGACCTGCTTTCGCTCTTCGCCCTTCTTTCCATGACTACGGAATGAACCCTTGAGATCCACGATTATGGCGAAAGGCGCCATATCACGATAACGCCGGATATCCTTCAGGCGTTCGAACAAATCGGCGAACGACAGATCGGCCGCGCGGGCCGGGGCGTCTTGCCGGGACCTGGTCTGCGGCGAATCAATCGCATCCGCACGATTCACGGCTCGCTGGCCATCGAGGGCAACATCCTCAGCGAGGAGGAGATCGTACGATCCTCGACGGCACGAATGTTGACGCTCGGGCCGCGAGACATTGAGGAAGCCGCACGGCATCGGGCATACGATCATTCCGCGGTGGGATTTCGGCAACGAGACGACATGCTGTTCAGTCAAGCTTCTGATGGCCGCCTGCTGGAGCAACCGGGCGCTATCGCCAGTAAGGTGGCCCGTTGAGGGGGTGGGTCGAGAAGAGATTCACAAAATAGGAC
>CASHTH010003281.1:0-97903 GCA_030341885.1 Geodia barretti
TTGAAAGATGAACCGCAGGGTCGTAGGCCACCTGCAAAGGTATTGTGGCTTTTCCGGAGAGCAGGAAGCGAAAAAGCAGGTGCAGGATGCGGCCCAAAGCATCGATCTGTCGAACGCCAGACCTTGTCGCTCCCGGGATCTTCTGAGGAGGCGCAGTACCCCTGCTGTAATCTGGAGCAGTTGAGACGCTGCTTGCGACCGCTTCACACCGAGAACGGTGTAGTGGAGAACAGTCATGTCAGCCAGTCCGGGATCCATGCCGCAGGAAGAGATATGCAGAAACCGGAAGCCCGACATATTGACCTTTATTGAGGAGGCACAAACTCCTTGTGACACTAAAACCGCGATAAAACTACACAACACGGACTCAGTTACTGGTAAAGGTGAGAGACTGTGTTATGAGCAGAAGTTTAAATAACACGCTTGCAACAATATTGCTGAATCAAGCTGTCCACTCTCTGGATGTCCACGCTGGCCGATTGACACACAGACCCAACACCAGGTATGGGAGCACCTGACGAGGCAGGGATGCATGACACAGGATCTGTGAGAAAAAAGACCCGACATTATTGCGGGAGAGAGTGTCGGCCGCCCCGTTTGCGACCCCGGGCGTGTGGCACGCGCCACAATGTCGAAGTCGAAATGTGCGCAAATGAAGAACAGACACCGCAAATAATGGCAGAGCAAGTCTCTGGCCGATTGGCGATTTACGACCTCGACCGCAGTGAAGTTGTAGCAATTCGCCTGCACCGTGAGACCACGCCAATCGCGGCGCCATATCGTAGCCGGCACTACGATGGGGAACAGCTCCTTGGCCACGATACATTCCGACGCCAGTGGAAGTGAAAGCCAAAGGACCTGGAACCACTGTCCCTGCCAGTTGGCGCCACAGCCCCAGCCTCCTGACGCATCTGACCAGAATTGAGTGTCAGGGGAAACCACCTGCAGCGGGCGTAGAATCGAAGCGCTGTTTCACGCTTGCAAGAAAGAGCACCACCATTCGATGTCGGCCTGATACTCCGCGCTGAAGCGGACCCTGTAGTAAGGCTTAAAGTGGTGGGTCTGGGCCAAATGTGGCGAAGGATAATATGCCCTTGACGTACCACAGAGCTTGCTTGCTGCAGCATCCCCACCACCCCACCAACGACTCGAGATCCCGTTGCAGCCCTGACCGCTTGCCACGCCAAAAGCCCAATGAGCTGCTGAAGCTTGTCGGCTGGCAGGTGCAGTTCCATCGCCACCGTGTTGAACTCAATCCCCAAGATGGTCAAAACGGGTAGTTGGTCCCTCAGTCTTGTGATGGGCCATCTCGACCCCGAGAAAATGAGTGGAGCGGAGCGAAGTCCGAATTGCAGTGTGCAGTCTACGAACAAACTGCCGCGCCACCGCATGCCCAGCAACAGCCTGTCTTGAGGATGGACAGGAATCTGGCAGTAGGCATGGGCAACGTCCGTCTTCGCCAGGAGCAGCGCCAGCTACATCGTCCACCGACACGTAGGACAACGATGATGTGTCTTTATCGATGCCATCGTTCACTCTCCGATAGAATGAGCTGCCACTTGTTGGCCTGGTGGCTCTTTGAAATGACCCTGAAATTGCTAACACATAGCGAGGTTGTAGCAGGCAGCGAGATGGGGCCTACGAAACGCCCATGGCATCCTTCCTCCGAGATATAGTCCGAAATTATGGACAGGTGATCGTAGGCCGAGCCCATATTATGCGCCTTTGACTTCAGGCGCTGGTAGCGGCGGTAGTCGAAAGAGAGCAATCTTCACCGAGCCTAAAAAGATTAGTACAGTATTACTGAAAAGAATACCCTGCCATTCAGGTGCAGTGAACACAGAGAATGTCACCTTCTAACTTGGCAATCAGCCAAGCCTCATGGGCGTTTTCTGGAGAACGTTTATTGGGGTTTACCTTGGCCTTCAAGACAGCACACTTCCTTTTGCCAGTGCCAAACACCATACACAGAACCTTTCTGATGTGGCCCGATTCGTAATAGTTGTAGGCCTCCATCTGCTTCCAAGAAACGAGCTCTTGTTGTGTGTAGGTGGCGGGTCTAGTGATGAAGTAAGCGAATATGTGACCATACTCGATCTTCGGCCAACTAGTCATGTCCGTACTAAATCTATCATCTGAAGAGTCCGTGTAGCAACTAACCGTGTAGCGGGAAACAATCCAGGAGTATGCAAATGATGACGCCAAGGACACGGAGAAATCCGAACGTGATACGTAATTCCCGGAATGTTGGCACCAGGCCTTCTCATGGAAGGCAAGGGAACGAGGCTGGGTCGAGGTAAGCCTGTACTAGTTAGCATATTGGCTCGTTTACTTGGTTTTCACTCCATAACTTTAGAACTCAGTATTTTTATGAAAATCACCATTTTTAGAACACAGTGGCTATTGCAGCCTCAATCCGTAACGCGGGGTATACTAAGCCGCCTCTTACAGTAGTCTGTGGCATCTGGTGCCATGGCGTAGCCTGCCTATTTCACTTGCTCAGAAGAAGGCAGGCTACGCTTGACTAAGTCCGTAGAATCTAGTGACTAAGTCTTATGAGGAGCTGCAGAAGAAAGTCGGTGCATAGCAAGAGAAATATAATCTGCGCAGGTAACCATCCGGGACTAGAGAACACTCGAGGCTGCTAGTAAGCGGGTTCTGAAGCAGGTGGAAATCGCTATTCGGTCCACCTTGCCTGTGTGCAATTAACTTACACGTAACAGCAGAGGTTTGTCTGTACACTACTCGTGTGGTTCCAAAATGCAAGTTATGAAGAGGCTAGGATTGCTCGTATAGATACAGTCATTGTGTGCTTGCTCCCTATCGCCAAAAACGCCCTGCATTTGCCTACTAAATCTTTGCAGTCGTTATACCTACTGCAAGCGTCGAAAGTCAGTTGCACGTGCCGGGCCTTACAGGTGGCGTGAACATGATTGCTGAACCAATAGCTATGGAAAATCATCTGGCTGCCGGACCAATAGCTAGTTCGTTGTTAATATGAAGCCTGTGTAGCGCTTAACCCGTTGGTGTCGCTTTTGGCCTGTTTGTTGCGCGTTGTGGCAGAAAACGTGGTAACAGACGGACAGACAGACCAAGTACTGTAACCCTCGCTGCGCATTCATGCCTAGGGTTAATCCTCCATGCTCATGTCAGCACGACAACAAACTATACTGGGCCAACTAAGCAGTACACATCGCCTTATGCTATTCGCACTGTCTATACATTACATACACATTCTTCCAGGTGTAACAGCTTGCATAGAAGTGACCCAGGCACCGGTTTCTTCCTCCACCGGGGCAGAGAATGAGTGCCACAGTGGCACTATACTACGATCCAAAGTACAACTACGAGTATGAAGTAATGTTGTTACACGGACTTGTACGGGCTTGTACAAAAATGCAAGTTACGCTTCACACGTAATTTTGACGATTTACGTTGCGGAATGGCACTTCATGTTTTGCTCATAACTCTGTAATGGAACGATACTACCCTCCTGAAACAAGGTGCAATGGGTTGTTAGATGCGTAGTTCTCCTGCAAAAATTTTTGCCGTACTAGTGCAATAATGGCCGTTTTCTCAAAGCCTATCACACCGCTGCGTGCAGCGTGGAACACGATGCCGCCTTCTCCTTCTCCAGCCAACCCCAGTCGATGTTGCCGTTGCAATAGAACTTATGCATACAATGTGCTTGTGTGAGTAGCCGTGATCAGGGTGTTTACCCGGCGTTAATGACTGATGACAGAATCGCGCCCCTTCGACCACACCTATGTCCACTCCAACCGCTTCACGCCAACGTGTTCCCGGTGTTGCTATGTGGGTGGAGGCTTGTTACTCTACCCAACCCTTATTTCATCTGGGGCCAACTCAATTCGTAGCTTTTGTGGAGTGCAGCCGGGGGACCCCCATCGGCCCTCTATCACCCTCCAGTCTATGGTGGAGCGAATCAAGGCTGAGGTCCCCAACCTCACAATCAATTCATGGTTCCTCAATGACGGGACACTTATGGGGTCTCCTGAAGATCTCGCAGCTGCCCTGAACATCGTTGAAGCAGAAGGTCCTGCGCTACGTCTCTACCTTAACCGATCCATATCTCTACTCTTCATCCCACAGGATGAAGACTGTGCAGTATCTTCTCTACCTTCTGAAATCCCTATTACTCGCCAAGGTTTTACTCTCCTGGGAGGTCCTATTGGTCCACCTTCTTTCTGCGAAGCATCACTTCTGCACCAGGTTGAGAAGATCAAGGCTGTCGACTGGAGGATCTGGGTGATTCTCAGCTGGAGACAACATTGCTCCGATCCTCTCTGTCTCTTCCCAAGCTTTCCTTCACCCTTTGAACATGTCCCCCTGTCATGCCTCGAGTGGGTTTGACCAAGCTGTACGTGAGTGTTTAGAACTTATCATTGGTGGACCCATCTCCCACTGGTCTTGACTAAAGGCTTCACTGCTTAGCAACCGCGGTTCAATCTGTGAAGTGCTCACTCCCCGGCTGCCTTCGTTGGGTCTAATCAGCGCACATGGCCCTTGGTAGAGAGGATTTTGGGGCACCCGCCTGGCCCTTCACCTCACTTGTCTCTGGCAGCCCAAACAGCTGCCCTTGGGCAAAGAAAGGAGGCTCCCGGGGTGGTTCCCAATTGTAGTGCTCTCCAAGCTGACATTCTTTTGCCTAATTGGTGCTGTGGCCAACAAGCAGCCATGGACGTAGCAGTCATAACACCCTTGCTGCAGCAGACTGTATCTGAAGCCGCCGTTACCCCTGGTAACGTATGCGTCAGATTAACTCTCCGCAAATCTCCCTTCATGTCGTGATGCTGGCGTCGAATGTGTGCCTTGTTGGTCGAGGCGCTTGAGGGCTGGGCTCCTGGCTCCATATCAGAAGAATAGGAGACTTCCTCGGGCAAAAAGTTAATTCTGTAGACCCTTCGCACTCTACTAAACACCTGTTTCGTTGTCTCGCCATTGCTCTCTGGCGTGGGAATGCCACCGTGTGGCTTCGTCAGACTCCTTCCCTCGCACCATCGCCTGACGGACTGCCTTAAATTTCTTTCATTAATCTTGCCCCACCTTTCCTAGTTTTGTCTGTTCTGTGTGCATAGTATTCAAATCAGTAGTTGAAAATCACATATGTGACTGTGTATGCGTAAACCAGACGTTTAGCCATGAAATTGTTTTTCGCGTACGGGCCTGTAAATTCGGGGAACGGGATATAAAAAAGCTGGTAAAGTTAGTTACGCTGGAAATTTTTCACAGTTTTGTCTTTTTTCTCAGGAGAGAGACAATAGAACAACATTAGAAGGTGGTCATGCATTAAGAATGCAGTAAGGCTGGTCATGTGACCTTCAGCCACATTAATTTTGTCATCGGCACGCTTCTTTAAAACTTGTTATGCAGTGCATTTTGCGGTTTAGTCTTAGTGCGCGAGGATTGGCTCGTGCATTTCGTAACCTCGAGTGTCATCACTCCGTCCGAGTGCACTAATTGCAACCATATAATGACTGAATAGATTACTCTAAGCATTTTAGTGCTGCATGTGATCTCAGCCAAAAACGTGTATTAAGTACACTAAATCTCGTAGTAACTCGCATCGTGTTTACTAAGTGCCCGCGGCACCATTTCCCCGCGAACCTGCGCACATGGAAAACCAAGTGCACGTCAATTGGAATGCGTACTGAAATAGTTGGGCATCTCGTACGTTGAAATCTCACGGATTCGCTGTCTAACCATTATGTATGTAGCACTCGCATTTTCCTAACTGAGGTACGAATTCACAGCACTCAAGAAATACAGTGCCTTTTGAAAAAGTTCCTGTTCTAGCTGTAGAACTCCTGGTGCATCTTTAGCCTCTGTACCACACATTGTACATCGTTTGTGTTGCAGAAATGAAAGAGGAAGAAATTTCAGCTTAATTACGGGTGGCAATAATTCTTCACTAACTACGACACCCTTTGTTTTAGGGGTACAAAAGGACCTCACCTTGTGCTACAGAGCCATACATGCGTTTAATATTTTATCAAATAGTTTTACCTACACGTTCTGCCCTAGAGATCTATACGCTCAGAATTAGTGAAAACATTTTTCACGGGTACTATAGTGCTGCACCTCTGCGCAGTATGCACATGAAGGTATTAGACCATTTGATGCCAAGAGAAAAAAGATGAAGAGCTCTGGACAGCTGTTTCGGTAGCACCCTCCGTATGAAAGAGGTAGTAGTTGAACCTACATCTTTGCCTTAGTTCTATGCGCTAAATTTGTGGTTCAGTCAGTTGCATTTTGGTCCGGATTTACACCACAACAATGTTACCAATAGTGACGCATATTGTACATATCACTTTTTGTCACCCTCTGAGAAAAGATAGGAATGGGATGCACGAAGCATGGTAATAAACAGATTCTAGCATGCTGACACCTACCGACCCGGTTATACAGTCCCTACTGCCTGGTGTACCACTCCTAAACTCCATTTGTACTCATGGTTACTCAGTATCATGACATTTTAACCTATAACCCTTGAATAATAGTGAAAGTTTCATACTTCACCTACGTATGAAAAAACATAGGGATTGTGTGATGGGGTTCAAATCTGTTCATTAACTATGCTTCGTGTATCCTATCCCTATCCCCTATATTGTCTCCCTTTCCATCACTATTATGCCTCTTTTTTAAATTCGCAGAATTTTTAAATGTACATTTTCTCCACTCACTGTTACATGTATATGTGAACCCCGAATAATACAGAAAATTCCTTACAAACCTGTTGTCGTCATGGAAATGATGTAATACACATGCGTACCAAGTTTCATCTCCATGTGTACAGGAGTGAATAATTAAATGCCTGATTTGTTGTTCAAACAAAATGTTGTTGGCTTGGAAATGATGTAATATGCATGTGTACCAAGTTTTTTCTCACTGCCAGCAAGTTTGAGGAGTGGCGAAATAATTTTGTAGAAAAGTGCCTCAGGCTATTTGTTGTCGTACCAAGCAATACGTAGTTGTCATGGAAACAATGTAACATTCATTCGTACCACGTTTCATCTCCATGCATGTGTAACATATTAAATCTCCATGCGTTCTACCGTTAGCTAGTTTGAGAAGTGAAGATGAATATTGCCTGAGGGTATTTGTTTTTTTTTACAAACATGTAGTTGTCACGGAAATGATGTTTTATGCATGCATACCAAGTTTATCTCAATGCGTGGTGCCATTTGCAGGTGAGAAGAGTGAGTGAAGTAACTTTACAGGCCATCTTACTGTGAGGCTATTTGTTGTTGTTTAAAAAATGTATTGATTTGTTGTTGGTGATTGGATATGTATACAGAGTTTCGTTTCCATAGCTCTTACCATTTGTACGTATGTTACACTGACACATGTGCTCCCATTATAATGTATTGCCTGTGGTTGTTATTTTGCCTCTGATTTGCCAATCGCGTTTAAGAACTCACTTGGTCAGGCTGTAATATTTACTCATTGAGGCAATTGCTGCTATTGCTGAATTCTACGTACAAAGTAGCTATATATGCTATAGGTATAAGACTGATTAACCTTCAGCGCACATGCTCAGCGAGGGATACGATACATGGTGTGTAAGATTGTGTGTATGTATGTCTGTCTGTTACCTCGTTTTCTGCCACCCCGTGTAACAAGCCAGTCAAAAGGTTTATTAACAGTTTTAGTGCTACACTCGCTTGATTTTAAATTTGGTGAGTTTCTTGAAAACGCTGCGATCAAAAGTTCTGGCATTGAAACAAATTAAACAAACCAATGTTCAAATCACCAGTTGCTTACCTTGACCACTTTCTGCCGGTTTTCGTACTGTGGAGATATCAGATAATATAACAGAGGGCGTATATCAAGACTAAGTGCGAATTACTTGTCATCTGGCTCGCCAGTGTCGAACTCTCATAAAGCTCTTGCGAGAGACCATGGTAGTTTAGTCCAGCCCAACAATCAGCGGTTCAGACCTGCATATGCATTTGGGTGCAAGCTTATGTGCGCATGTTTCTATTTTATTTTGTAGAGGGTTTGCACTTTAGTAATTTTCAATCAATTGGCACATGTGAAACACTTTTCTAAAGAAATGCCAACAAGCCACAGATTGTATAGGGTGGAGTACGCATTTTTCCTATCCCCATGCTCTGTTATCCCTGGTTTGCTATATAACTGTCATCTTGATTAATTGCAGCAATTGTGGAGTATGTACGAGATGGCTCAACATTGAAAGCTCTTGTCATTCCTTCCTTTGTACATATTATGGTCGCCATATCTGGAATCAAGGTGTAGTTATCTGAAAGTGTCTGAGGTATACAATTACTTTTGTTGTTTTGTTCCCCATACGTGGACCTTGAAGGGATAAGTAGGAAATCCTTGCCTTTTTAAGGTTGATAGGCCATTGTGATGTTCTAACTCTAAGTGCCAGAGGGAGATTTTTCTTCCTGTAGCTTGTTTGTTCTTTGCTTATGCCGTTGCCAACTTTTAAGTATAATTTTTATGTGAATTTTCTGTGTTTTGTGTTTTGTGGTCAGTCCCCCATGTTCAAGCGAGATGGAGACAAAGATAAGCGTGATAGTCAACGAGAACGAGAGAAGGGTGAATTGGGTAAAGAAAAACGTGAAATGTCAGATGAGGGGGCTGAGCCTTTTGCAGAAATGGCTAGATTTTTCACCGAGTCTCGATTACTGCAGCAGGATGTGAAGTTGTTGATAGAGGGGGTCTCTTATCAACTAGTCATTGCTTCTATCATTCATCCTGTAAGTTTTTAACAGATTTATTTTATAAATAGTGCTTGTATTGATTAGGAGTGACAGGGATGAAGTATAACTGCATTCCTGAAAGTGCCCTGTGTCTGCTTAATTGTGCAGTTCTGTATTTTAACAAGAGAAGCGTACTATCTCGCGGTGTTTATTACCCCACAGTACGCATGTTCCATTGGGTTGTTAGCTCTTGCGTATGTAAGTCCTGTGAACGAAGACCGCTGCGTGGAATTCGTGTTTTTTCCACGTTGGTATGATATAAGGTAAAAAGCTAAGACGCCATCTTACTGTGTACCTGTGTGTGTAGCAACACCTCTGGGCTTAGTAGTGTGTTTTCCCTTGACATTGTGTGTGAGGCAGCCCAATGTGGGTGTAAGTGAGGAGGAGGTAGCTATAGCCTGTGGTCAATTTCTCCTGTTTTTACAACGTTACTATGCTACCTTTGACATTGCCGAAATGTTAGTGAATGTTTTCTACATAGTTTTCTGTGTAGAACCAAAAGCTTGCATCGTGCAGGTAGTTACAGGTGTCTTCCTCACTGTCCCAGAATATACTTGACTCATATATGCTGGATCAAATGGAAGAGGGATTCATCTCTTTTGTCAGACTTATTGGCACAGTGTACTTAATCTGGCTGTGTTCGCTCTGGATACATCCCGTGCACTGTACACATAACTCTTACTGGTTGTTGTAGGTCCTGTGCAGGGTTTTTTAGCTTATCAGAAAGTTTGTGTTGAGTAGAATTGAGTTTGAGGATGAGTTAGTGGTTGTGGCGCCACTTGTTGGTCTCAGACATGTGCCAGAAATGATGTGGGTTTTCCAAGTTAAACAGCAACCTTGTTGTGCGAGTCGTCATTAGACTTCTGGCGCTCAGCGGGCTCTGCAGGTGAGACAAGTCTAGGCTGCGACTTGAAACTCAGTATATCCAAGATTCCATTCATAGCTCTATGCCAAGAGCAAGAGAAAGTGACTGGAAATAGGGTAAGGGTTAATAATCAGGCGAAGGAATATTTGCACTTATCGGAGTTCCGTTTTTCATGTATGCTGGAGGAACATTTGTTGTGTCCTTACTGGCCTAGCGATCCGGTTTTAGTTATGAGTCATAGTTTATTAAGAATACGATTACTTTGCATTTTAAGGGTTATGGGTTGATTTCTACTATACCGAGGAAGAAGAAAAGGTATTATTAACACTAGGCGCGCATGCGCAGCGAGAGTTGCTGTAGTTGTTGTGTGTGTCTGTCTGTCTGTCTGTTACCCAACATCTCACTTCACGAGTCATGAATCGCTCCACAAACAATAGCAGGTATTCAGCATCGGTCGAAACGTATGTAGGGTTTATCAGAAACTGCTGCGTACGGCATGAAACTTGAGCGAAAAAGCCTAACAGGCTTACCTCGAGCAGGTTCGCTCTCTCTGTGTATCTTGAAGGCACAAGTAATCACAATGAAGGTCGTGTACGTATCAATGTAGCAGCCCGCGTTAGACTCTCCACAAGCTACTAGCGGGAAACGCCACAAGTGAATGCGTACTCATAGCCCAGCCCATCAGCGGTAACGCGCGTGAGCAGTTCGCCGAGGGTTTGCACTTTTGTCCGTTTCATTTTAATTCCTCATTAATAATTATTCATGAGGTTTGGTACCATACATATCTTTCAGAGTAGCCTTCTCAGAACCGCTCAGCTGCTCGTTGGCATAGCACTGAGAACCATCCGGCGTTGCATGGTAGTACAAACCTGTTTCATCCGATATCGGCATGGTTGTACTCACCGAGGAGCTCGATGCTGTCCAGTCTTCTGCTCCAGCAGTCGCCATGTGCTCGCTTAAACTTGATGCCGTGTCTGGCTTTCCAGCGTGAGAGCAAGTCATAAGTTGCAACAAAGTCATCTCCGTGTGAACTCTTCAGCCTTCGCCTTCAACATGGGCCCACTGATTCTCACGCCTCTAGCCAAGATAAGCCTTAGCCACTGGTTTAGTGCTTCTTCCACTTCAGCATCTTTACCGCTTCTCTTCCACTTTCTCGACAACTTGATTCGCTGGGTGTGTATTTCTAGCAGCTGCTTATGCAGGTCACTTTCGTTGCGAACAAGTCTACCTATGGTTGACTAAGGGACTCCAAAGATCTCAGGCAACCGGCGGTGACTCGTTCCTCGTAGTTGCAATTTATTTTGTCTAAAAAGTCGACTTTCTCGGCCAATGACAAGTCATGTCTCTTCGCGTGGATCGCCATTGTAGACTGCTCACGACGTCGCCCATGACGCTATACGTAGATTTTGGACTCAATAAGAACAGGAATCCTGGCCCAAATAACCGTACAAGCACTACTGTGGGAGTGATTCCGTGAATCCAAACATGGACCAGTAAAGTGGCTGCTCCAGTTAACCGGTGACCCTATAAAGCAGATTTTACTGCATAAATGCAATAGCCAACATAAAAATCACAACAATTCATCGCCCCATACATCTATGATGCTAGGTACCATACCCATCCCTGTATACCTATTATTGCCTGGTGTGCCACTCTTAAACTCTCTCTAATGGTGTTGGTTGCTAAGTAGCGTGATTTTTTTGTATTTTGAGGCTAGTATTTGATACTTCACCTAGGCAACAATATGGGGATTGTGTGATGGGGTCGGGGGTGTCAGCTTCATGTATCCCATCCCTATCTTGTCTCCCTTTCTTTTTAGTGCGCACTCACTCGGGAAAACGTGATTATTAAGTGCCCGAGGCGCCAACCCGCGCATGCGGAAAGGCAAGTGCGCGTCAATTGGAATACGTACTAAAATGGGTAGGCTGGGCTTCTAACGTGCGTAGATTTCACTCACAGACCCGCTGTCGAACTATTATTTATAACGTATAACAGGGGATGGTATAAAAAGAAAGGGAGACAAGATAGGGATGGGATAGATGAAGCATGGTTAATGAACAAGATTTGAACATGCTGACACTCTTATCACAACCACCGCGTGGTTTTTCGTTGGTAATGCCCGGGTTACAGTACTTCTGTTCGTGAGTGTGTCCGTCTGTCTGTTTGTCTGACTGTCTGTTACCACGTTTTCTGTCACGACGCGCAAGTAATCGGCGAAAGAGCGATAGAAACGGGTTCAGTCCTACACTGGCTTGATTAGAAAAAAAAGACGATTTTCATGAAACTCCTGCGCTCTAAAGTTATGGCGTTAAAAGCAACAATAATATAATTATTGTTTTGACTTGCGTGTGCGGATCAAAGGAGCCGCGCATACTTTTATTTCCCGTATTGTAGT
Source organism: Geodia barretti (assembly GCA_030341885.1). Taxonomy (NCBI): domain Eukaryota; kingdom Metazoa; phylum Porifera; class Demospongiae; order Tetractinellida; family Geodiidae; genus Geodia; species Geodia barretti. Next base: position 12,008 of record CASHTH010003281.1, read on the forward strand.
ATGCGTTCAATATTATAACTAATGTTGAACGTTCAATGAAAAAGTTATTGAACTAGCATCAGCATCGTACCCATAGTGTGGACAAAAATTGTTCTGTAGAGACTTTAGAGGCAAGCGATGACTGTTCTGTAGAGGCTGTAGAGGCGAGGGATAGCTGAAGTGACCACACCCCTTCATTCAGCTCCCAGTGGCAAGCCAGACCGCGGCCGCGGCACACGACCGGTCAAACGCCCCAGCGACCTATGAAACGAGTTTCTCTGAGGGAGAAAGAGCCACCATCACGACCTTGTTCGATTACGATAGCCTCGAGAACAGAGAACTCGCTCGAGAAGCCAGCGAGTGCGCACGTGCGCATAGGGTAGTAGGCTACACAGTCGTATTTCTCTCGCTGGAGGTCGACGACTGCTACAAAGACACATAATGTGCGTCCTATCGTTCTATACATGACCTCGGGTTGTGGTCTTGAGACCCATACAGCACTCGGCAGCGCCTCGTGCTGTATGTGTCTCTCGGCCACACCCCTCGTTCCCATAAATCACGTATGGAACTCTAAACGCACATTATCTCTTACTAATAATACTCAGGTGGCTGCCATAGCACTAGAGCCATAGACCACGCACCCAGAGCAATGGGCGAAACCGTTAACAAACGAACATCAACCTCAACTCGCCCCTTCCACCAGCGACACCCTGCAGATCCCCAGACACAATCTGAGACTGGGGTTGTGTACGCTGGGATTATCGTATAACCTAACCTTTCTTAGCTCCCAAACATCCAAAATAAAACCTTGAACAAGGCCAAGCAAAGAACCAAATTTATCCTCCCACAGCTCACTACCCAAAATAAAGGATGCTTTCCTGCGACTGGAAATGCTCAAACCCATCATCCCCAAGCACCCCCCTGCAGGGCAACTAAGAAATTGCTCCTATGACTACTATATGCTGGACACACCCACAACACACACTCATCATCACACAATAGGCATTCCTTCATCCCCTCTGCCTACCCATCTCGCCCATGCGTGCCTGACCTGAACTTAAACATTAATCTAGACCCAGCATCATTTTCCCCATGCATGACCTATGCACTAGGGCCATAGACCACGCACCCAGAGCAACGGGCGGAACCGTTAACAAACGATCATACACCGTATGAACATGAGGTGTCTGTCTCACCTCCCAGACACCTCAACTCACCCCTTCCACCCTGCAGCTTTTCCCATGCAAGTACTTTTTGAACTCTACCACCTTGTTAAATATCTTATACAATAACAGCTTTACTTTGCTATTTAACCTCTCTTCAAACCTCCTAATCTCCCTCTCATTATTACTGTCCCCTACTATAGACAGTAAGCCCTTCAAAGAGCAATCCCCATGTTGAATATCATGCAACCAATCTGCCTTGTCAAGACCTAATGACGATAAGAGATCATCAATGACCCTACTCCCGTATTTCCTCTGCCTGCCTCTCCGTGGCTTAAAATTCCATTCCTGATTAAAAAGCTTCTTTGGATACCTATTGCCTGGCATTGCCGCTAACTTATATCACCACTTCAACTTATCCCTACACCCTTGTAACGTATCAAGCCCCATATCCCCCCTAACGGCTTCATTACATGTCTTGGACGAACACCCAAGAATGAGCTTAGCTCCTCCCAGCATCACAAACTCTAACACATTCTTTATATGTACATCCCGTGCACCAGTATTAGTAAAGTCAACACCCAAGTATGTGTATACTCTAGGCATAACATGCTCCCCCTATTTCCAAGCACCATCGACTAACTCCCAGAGAACACCATCACTGCACACTTACTGACATTAGCATTTAGTCTTCATTTCCGACAGTAAGCATGCACCACATCTATAAGCGTCTGTAACTGATCCTTAGACTCACTAACACCAACAAAGTCATCTGCAAACAAAAGTCCTCGAAGTCTCCCACATCTACTTAAATCAATCCCAATCTCAGCTTCGTCTACCTCCCTCAACAACCCTTTGATAAACACGGGAAACAAAATGGGAGATAAGCTACATCCCTGAGCTACCCCTTGCTCCAAATCAAATGCCTCTGGCCATTCCCCATCCAACAATACAGCACTCTTTGAAGACTCGTATATACATCCTCTTTATGACCCTCCACATCTTCCGTCTTACCCCAAATTCCCACAACTTTAACCACAGGCCGTTACACCACACACTATCGTATGCCTTCTGTACGTCTAGAAAGAATGCATATGTCTCTTTCCCCTCCTTTAGTCTACCATGCACATGTTCATTCAGCGTATAAATATTACAAGTGGAAAAATCATTTCTTCAAAATGAAAGTAGAATATAGGGATGACTTGAAGCACCAAAAAGGAAGAAACAAGGGGTCATTACACACCAAATATGCACAAAGCCACATGACACCATCCCTATATCTTTGTTTTATTGTTCATAAGCAAAGTTTAATATGAGACAAAGATATAGGGATGGTGTCATGTGGCTTTGTGCATATTTGGTGTGTAATGACCACTTGCCCCCTTTGAAAGAGGTGGGGCTAGGAACCACTGATGATTGATAAAGGTGTAGAGGGTTTTGTCATTATGTATAATGGATAATTGTCTTGGTGACTACTCTACAGCCTCAGCCAGTATATACTTAAGGTGATACCTTACCCGTTTTTTTAGCCTACTCTGCAAGAAAAATTATGTTTTAAGACTTTTAGGCTTTGTTTCGTTATATTCATGATTTTAAGTCCCATCATTTTTGTAGGAGCAGAAAAGTAAATAGAAGTAAGGCACGCATTGCGTAGTCATGTTCTATTGCATTACGTGCCTTCTTCTGTGTTAGTTGTGCACAACAATGCTACACGTAATAGTGAAAGTACCGCCGCGAGTGCTCTTTGGGGAAAGGTCAAGTAGCAGAAGCATGCAGCGCGAGTGTTACATGAGCTTCGAGAACTTTCCTTAAGCCCAAAATTTCCGTAGGGTACGAGCAAAGACAATACTTTAACTGGTTTTGTAGTCCTTTTCCCAACTGTTCTCTATTTCCTAACTGTTCTCTATTTTCCTAAGTGTGTGGTCCTAACCACTAATTGTCTATGTTATCATAACTGATACAGTGCAACTTGCATATCTACTGGATTTGTGGTAGTACTTTACGTTTAATGTTGTAAGGCTTCAGACTACAAGTGCCTGTTGCTTTCACCAAGGTTTGCACTTCAGTGCTTTTCATCTTAAGTTACCTTTCATGGATATATAATGTATTTATTCTTTGTGCCTCATTTTTAGTATTATACCGTTCCCCTACATTTGACAGGAAAGGTGGCGGATATGAATGATTCACAGGCAGAAGTGTACACTTCAAATGCTGTATAGGAAAATGTATAGTTGGCCCCTGTGTGCTCAAGTCTTTCATTGCACATGTTCACTCACTTTTGTACCAATACACTCAGATGTATAACTTTCCAGTCGCATTGAAAAATGTGAATGAGAACAAAGCTACAATTTGTAACATGGAAGCATGCTTATTGTCATGAAGCCTCTTAGAAACAATGGTCATTTGAAAAATTTGTATGGTTTTCACCTTTCCATGAAACGTGTATGCTTTGCGAAAATAATGAGTTCCTTTGTGGAACATGAGAAGCAGGTGACAATTGACTGCGATTAAAATTTTAATACATTTTATGTCAGACTAATACTGAAGAATAATGTCGATATCTTTTGTGTTTAGATGGGGAACATTGCGGAGAGACTGCTGCGAGAAGGATTTGCTCGATGTGTTGACTGGAGTATAGCAATGGTTTCCAAGGATAAAGAAAGGCTTCGTGCTGCTGAGAAGTGAGTTGTTTATCCGCTGTTTTAGAAGCAAGTATGTTTAATTGCACAGTGATTGGAATTGTAGTATCATAGGTTTATAGGGCTACGATTAGCCAGCAGGATCGAGCCAACTTAGTCGTTGCAACGGGACGGTTTGTCTTTCTATCCGGCAATACGACACATACCGTAATGTTTTACGTGACTCTAAATAACCGCTGGCTCCCTGACGCAATATTTCCACGTTTGCATGAAAGTGCATGAAAGTTTGAACTGTCATGGATCCTTCAGTGCGTAAGGAGAGAGACAGCCAGCGTCCCGCTTTAGAAACCGTCGACGCCCGTGACTGCCGATTAGCTGGGAGAGGGATAGACGGCGTCGTACTTCAGAAACCGTCGACACCCGGGACCGCCGACTGGCAAGGTAAAGTGCTAGCCGGAGACAGGGTCTTGCTTCTGAGGCAGCTGCAGAGAGACCGATCATCTCAAGATCGTCACACATGCCCACAACAGATGAGAGTCGCTGACCACCGGAGACGAGCACTAGAAACCCTGTTACAGAGAAACATCCTCCTCTCTCGAGCACGGCTAATTTTATAACATGATGTGCATGACATTTCTGTACAAATGAAAACCTTGTTCAATTTCCACTTGAATGTTAAACCCATTGTCCACATGCTTAACCGTTGCTGGTTAGCACTACATGTGCCAGTACAGAACATACAAGGTCCATTTCTTTTGCATTGCTTTCTTATAACGCCGGTTTTTGTGTCGGCCCTAATTGGGTGCTCCCGCTCGCCAACAATGTTTAACATTTTACTAGTAAGTGACTTTGCTAATGTAACATTTTCCATTGCACATGGGGCAATATTCACAGGAGGGTTCGAAGGCTAGAACAATAGCACTCTTTAGAATCAAACACTAAACCTGTGTGTATCACTGCTCTCTTTTCTTTTTGTGCGGAAACGTGGTATTGGATAAACAGACAGATTGACAGGCCTGGTCTACGTGTGCAATTTTGTAGCACATGGCAAAATGTACAAGATGTAATTTTTGCTGTTGATTTTCACCAACTTCTGTAGAAAAGTATTTTAAATTTGAACATCATTAAAGAAAATTTGACCTGTTGCATTTGTTTCAGGTAACCTTTGCAATCCATGCGCAGCGACGATTTCTGTACTTTGTGTTAAAGTACTTCATTCAATTATTGTCACGTTTTAAGAAGAACAAGCCAATAATCATGCTAATTAACACTGGCTTACCTCGATTGGATGCAGTTGTGCACTTTAGAGAGGAAGTTATGATGGAGTAGCAGTATCTAGTCCTGCAATGCCTACAACGCTATCTACCTATCTATGTTGTCAGACTCTCAGCGAGCTATGAGAAACCATTCCTTAAACGATTGCTCTGCCCGACCCATAATTTAGATCTGTACATGCGTATCGGTGTTGCAATGATATTTCTATGCACGCATGTTTGTTGTGCACTCATGTTTGGAAAAATGCTAATTGTAGTTGAATTGGTACAGAGATCCTGAATTACGTCACTGAACTTCATTTTACCACAGTTTTCCTACATAAACTGACGGTAGGTCATCCACTGATCAATGCATTCTTCTGTACTTGCAATTATTATTCCCAGGCCCTGCCAATCTCGTCTATGCCATACTCCATGGCCATTGTCCAAACACACCCCAGTTTTTCAGGATTGAAAAGGCTGAATGCTACATATTGTGGTTTTGTCATCAAACCTTCTCTTCAAGTTAAGGATCAAAATGTATAGATAAGGTTCCTTCATTATTTCATTGGAATATTGGTCTGCCAAATTAGGTGGCTTTGAAATATTTATATCAGCTTCCTGTAGAAAGTCTGAATGCCTGTGAGATTTGTACCATCAGTTGTTTTTAGTTGCTCCAGGCATGCAACAGTAGAAGAAAGTATTTTAGGAATAATACTCTAGTCACAATCCTGTATCTGAAAGCATTTGGACAAATGGGAAACATGTGGTAGTGTGTCACAGAGAAGCGCAATCAAATCTGAATTCACAAATCAAACCAACTAGTCCAAGTGCCCGAGTATCAGATCGCTCCTCACTCTCTCGCCACAAGCTGATAACAATTGATTTTAAAATGATTGACGCAATGATCCACACTTCTCCACCTTGTAGTACATATGAGCTTGCCACTTTCATGTAACAGAGCCTGCACTACCTCTACTACTAGTCCAGCAGTTCTAACTGCACTATTGTTGAAAAAATCAAAGAGCTAACGAATGATACGAAATTTTTAACACGAGGAACAGAGTTGCTTGCTTGAGAAGAGGCCAGATTCAGTCTGTGGGCTGCACAATGGACACTAATTGCAGATGACAAGGTTCTTAAGGCGTGTAACCACCCATTTTTTTAGTAGAAGCACCATCTGTTCCAATGCCTCGAAGTTTAGATTGGTCAAGCTTAGCCTCGGCCATAAATTCTAGTACCCAGTCAGTGATTCAGGTTGGAGCAGATCAATTGTTTTCAGATAAAAACATTTCAGTTCCCCAGTAGAGCTAATGTAACATCCATGCGCTGCAAGCTGCTCTGTCACTGTAAAATCAGTTGTTTCATCAAAGGGCAAGGAGAAGTGACAAGATTGCCTCATGTCCTCCAATATCTTTTCTGACGTAACAAACACCCTCTCTTGAATTGTTTTTTCACTTGTGTAGGTAGCATTCCTGGCCTCTCTAATCTGCCCTATTGTGTGATTGCCAAAAAAAACCCACTAAATCTAACAGCGGTTCATAGTTGGTTGTATGAGCTATTCGTTGTTTGGTGCGAAAGTACAAACAAACGAACGCTTTCATAGGAACTGCAGGACTGCACCCTACTGCAGGTTTGCACCCTACATGCTGATTGCTCCATCTTTATGCTATTCCTGTGTGCTGTGCTACACTCGTGGCGTTTGATGCTCTGCAAGCGGAACCTGCTACATGGCTGCTTATTCCATATGTCACGATTTTATGGCTGCTTGTAATAATTTTGACACAGCAAGCAGTACATACCCTCGGGTTTGTAAACGAGCCACTGCTTCCTTCCTCTCATCCAAGCGAGATTGAACTTTCTCGACTGCTTTTAGCAGCCACTGCTCATTGTCGTAGCGGTCAAAGATGAAGGACCTTGTTCTGCTTCAAGGCAGGGTATTTTGCGTGGGGGCGAAACTGGGATCAACTAAAATATACGGACCCGTGTGTATCAAACGCGCTAAACGCATGTATTATTATGCATCGTACTTGCTAACACTCGTATGTAGAGGTCAAACTGTCAGGTCGGAGAAGTAAAAATCATCGTCAGAGTATAAGGGACTGGAGAGGCGTATTGGAAAGGGAAAAGTGATATATAACCGAAGTGCAATAGCCTGTAAGTTGGTAGCTATATAAATGGAGATTGGTTTGTGTGTCTCTTTAGTAGGCTGGAATCCGTATAGACCATTAAACTGGGAACCAGTTCTCCAGAACTTGGTCAATTTCCGCCCAAACCTTTCCCCCACATAAGTTTGTCTAAATAAGGAAGGCTGTTGGGATCTGTGGCATCCTCGCATTCTCTTCAGCTTCAGCTTTGCCCTATTCCAAGGTTTGTGTGCACACCAGTGGGAGTAGTAAACTCAATTGAGTGGTTGTGGCTCTGGATACCCGGTAACTGTGCCATACCATTGTATGCTGCCCAACTGTCTGACCAGATTACTGTACCTGGCTGTACGTGGTTCTGTATGATGGGAAGTGGTGTGGCTGTATCCCTTGCATCTACTATCTCCATATAACCAAGGGCAGATCTGACACTTGTATCACACATACAAAACACCCATACTGGTTCATCTGCTGGTCTGCCTCTGTGGTACTGTAAGTGGAAATTTAAAAAAATTTTATTAAATTTTCATCACTACCTTTGGCTTATGAGAAAACAAAGATTCATCGATTGCCACAACTGCCCCCTGTCCACCAAGTGTTTTTGGAGGATCAATTGTGCACAACCGATAGCTGCACACATCTCTCAACCAGGCATAGATTTGTATGGCCGTTGCATCCTTTACGCTATACTGTGGAGACCACCAATGCTTGCGGAGAAGGCACTTCTGGAGTGTGATCTTCGACTTTGCTCCCGTTTTGAATGCTGACTGCCTTTTTACAGTCAGGACATCGCCGATTACAACCATCATTGATGTCTAACCTCTCTTGCAGCCTCATCGTAGTGCCGCATCCACATTGCTGCTGACAAGAACATTTTTCCTTTGCAAGAAGGTAATGATGGCTGGAGTGCCTCCGAAGGTGATAGGCCCGAGTTCCAAGAGAGACATGGTTCCCGCACTTTTCCCGCCAAAATTTCGTAACATCATGCATCGATGGCCGTTGCGCAAGTGCGCATTACTGCGATATCAGGTCGTCCAGACAGCTGCATTATTTCATACACCAGGTAGCGAGGGCGAACTCAGTTGGGCAACTTGTCTTCAACCAGTCCAGAGTGACAGAGAGGGATGGGAACACAGGAGAGTGAGAAGTACACATACCCCATCCAGTACAGTGTGTCAGCCAAGTGTCCTGTCTCAGCTCCGGATGGAAAGGTGAGCACAGGGCAGGAGAACACAGAATAGGTACACGTATCTGTGATAGAGGTGCTCCGACGCACGTAGTACTCTACCAACTATTATTATACTTGTGCAACATAGACCGGTCGACACACGACCCACAGACAGCGCACACACACTTTAGTCTGTCTCTAGATAGTTACTGAGTGCATACAAGGGTGACCACGTGACATTCACATAACATGACCGATGCACACACTACGCATGCTCCTAAGTCTATACACCTGCTATGCTAACAGTACATTCATGCTAACAAGACATGCACCCACACACATGAAAAGAGTTCTCCCCACTCCCACAGTATCCGTATACTTTAGTTGATCCCGTCCCGAGTCTGTTTCTGGCTCCTCACAGTCGCTCGAGTCGAGAGCCTCGGATGCATACTTCAACAGCACCATCACGTGTTATTAACAAGTGCCGGGTGTGAAGGGCGTGTATCGACTCCCGCTGTCGCTAGCCCGTGTCAGGTTCTCCGCGAGCTACAAGCGGGAGGGAGACAACGCATGATTCTAGCCTAGCCCATCAATTAGTGGTACCGCAGTTCGCCGAAGGTTTGCACTAATTACAGCTCTGTGATGTAGTCAAGTATGCGGAATTGGGGGCGTGTACATAGTAAAAACCGCTCTGTCTGTTGCGTGTTTGGAACAAAAAGCGAGTAAAGCTTGAAAACGGAGCGATGAATTTGTTCGAACTTTCTAGGATTGTGCTTTTTAAGAATGCGAAACACCGAGAGGTATTTTAGCCAACACATCGGTTTTTCACGTGCTTATTACGTAGTGCATGCTGCGACTGTCATCTAGCATTTCAAGAGGGTTTTTAAGTGCTGTGACGTATATATAGGTGCTTCTATTCCGTCTTTGTGCTTGATGAGCAAATGGACTTGACAGTAGTCCTAACTACTGCTTGGCAGGGTGCTAACAATTGATGACCGACGACGCAGAGACAACGTAAACCACCAGAGTCGAGGCGGTCAGCCTCAAAACTGCCTCCCTTCTGGCCATCGGACCCTGAAGTGTGGTTTGCTCAGGTAGAGGCTAAGTTTGCCACCCTTGGCATTACGCAGTAGAAGACCATCTTTGACTATGTCGTCGTGTCACTTTCGGCCTGAATTCCCGACGGAGCTCCGTGACCTCGTCCTACACCCACCCGAGGCCCAGCTGTACGATAATTTCCGCAAGCAACTCGTCCGCCATACGGCAGCATCCGAATGATGCCGTTTTCAACAACTTCTGACGATGGAACAGCTCGGCGACTGAAAGCCCTCACAGCTGCTACGAAGAATGTAAAAGCTGCTGGGAGATATGGCTGCGGCCATGGACGACGCTTTCGTGCGCGAACTTTTCCTCGAGCGCCTGGCTGCAAATGTGCGTATGGTCCTCGCCTCTGCTGCGGACACTAAAGCTTGGCTAGCTTGCTGACTGCATCGTTGAGGCAGCGCCTTCTATCACAGCCATTAACCCTACTGCGACCGACGCCTCTACGGAAGTTGACCTACTACTACTACTAGCTGACGTTGTGGCCTCCCTCTCTTCTAAAGATACCCGCCATTCGCCATTCGCCATTCACCATCGTAGCGTCCTCCCAGAAGACACTCTGCTGGTATCACGAGCGCTTCGGGGAAAGCAGCATGAAACGGCAGACTGCCGTGTTCGCGATCGGGACACACATCAGTCCGGTCACTAGCGGTGATGAGTCGGCCTGTCTCCTAGTCGCCTCTTCTACATTAGTGACAAACCTACAGCCACACGCCTCCTGGTGGACACGGGTGCGGTCATACCTCCCTCCCAAGTCGAACGATAGAGGCAAGCGGATCACCTCACCTTGCAAGCGATCACATCTATAGCCATGTATGGCAGGAGGTCCCTGATACTTGATATTGGACTACGTCGAACGTACCGTTGTGATTGCAAATGTCCAGCACCCAATTCTCAGCACCGATTTCCTCCGGCACTTCAGTCGTCTTGTTGATATGCGAAACCACAAGCTCTCCTATGGACTAACAGCGCTACGAATCCAAGGCATTAGTTGTAATGCCAAGTCTCCCAGTCCCGCGATCCTACCACGGAAGCCCCTAAGATACCCTCCAGGCAGAATTTCCTTCGATCACACGACCGTGCACATCTAATGCTCCCGTCAAGCACAATGTGCCCCATCACATTATAACTACGGTTCCACCAGTCTCCGTACCGGCCCGACGATTGGGCCCCGACTGCCTACGCGTCGCACGACACTAATTCGACCATATGCTGGAGTTTATGAGCGCATAAGCGCTGGCATGGATGGCTTTCTTCACCGGATGACCTCAGATTAATTATCCACGCGTTAATTACCTCAGATTAATTATGCTGGAGTTATGGATCATACTGCCCTCCTCAAGCAAATGGTTCTCTCCGCTGCACATGGTCGCAAAGAAGACACATAGAGACTGGCGTCCCTCACATACAGGATTTCACTACCACACTGGCTGGCAGCGATATCTTCTCCAAGATAGACCTTGTGCGGGCCTATCACCAGATCCCTGTCGAACCACAACTACACCATTTGGCTAATTTGAGTTCCTCCGAATGCCATTCAGTCTCCGCAATGCTGCCCAAACCTTTCAACACTTCATTGATCAGGTGCTCAGTGGTTGGAATTTTTGTTACACCTACATAGACGACCTCCTTATCGCTAGTCCCACGCCACAAGAGCACCAGCAGCATCTCCGGGCTGTTTTCCAGCATCTGAGTGATTATGGCCCAGGACTCGGGAGTAAAGGCAACCTTATATCTGGTCACAAACGGCTACTTCTGGCCAGGTATGAAGGCTGACGTATGCATGTGGACTCTGTCCTGCCTAGCGTGCCAACGTTCGAAAGTCCGCCGGCACACAATAGCACTTCTCTCTTTGTTTGCTACCCCTGACGACTGTTTCGACATGGTGCATGTGGATATCGTTGGGCCACTTCTACCTTCCAGAGGTTTTACATACATCCTTACCTGCATCGACAGGTTCATACGCTGGCCAGAGGCCATTCCTATGAGACACAGATAACAGCTGAATCTGATGCATGAGCGGATGGATTTCTTGGTTTGGCACCCCGTCCACTATTACGACCGATCGAGGGCTGTCTATTCGAATCTACACTCTGGACACAGCTAACACACTTACTCGGTTCTCGCCGATTGCGCACAACCTCCTACCACCCGTTCACAAATGGCCTCGTTGAGAAATTTAATGGACAACTAAAGGCGGCATTGAAAGTGCAACCAGAGCCGACTCGCTGGGCAGACTCACTCCCATTGGTACTGTTAGACATACGAACAGCCTTCCCCAACAGGATCTGAACTGTACTTCAACAGTGTTGGTCTATGGTACTACTCTACGACTGCCAGGAGAGTGTTTCACAACAGCGACACAACAATTGTGCACAGAGCATGCTGCCTACGTGGTACAACTCAAATCCCCCATGCAACGACTGCAAGCAGTGTCACCCTGACGTCCAAACCATCGCCAAACGTACGTCAGTGATGACCTCTTCACATGCTCACATGTTTTTGTCTTGTCCGTCGTGACGCAGTGCGGAAACCTTTACAGCCCCTGTACGACGGGCCATGTCGAGTTCTCTGGCGTTCTTACAAGCACTTCACAATTGACGGTAGCGGACAGCAGACAGTTGGTCGGGACGGCATGTATGCTGGCCGAAATGTCTCATTCGCATCATTTAATTCACGGGGGGGTCATGCTATGGGCTCGTGTTTGTACACTTTCGTTCCGTCGCTGAATTGTTATTTAAAAAATGACTGTGCACATTTTGAGGCATTGTGTTCTTACAAATTGTTCATACTCTTTTGAAATATTATAGGACAGCCAAACAGCAGCAAATACGAATTTGGAAAGGTTACAAACCTGCAACAATTGCTACTTTGCCCCAAGGCTCTCTTGTGTTTTCTGGAAAGGTCATTGAAGTGGTTAATGGTGATTCTCTTTTAATTAAAAGAGGTGAACAGCAGTTACAAAAGATCTGGTTCTCCAGTCTTAGACCACCAAGGTCAGTAATGACTAATCACTCATACTTTGGTAGGTAGGGTTCTCTAAATGTCTTGGTATTTATCACTAGACCTGATTGTGTATAGAGAAGTTTTTGTTGTGAATGTTTGATACCTTAAACCAGTTCTAAAATGTTCGTGAATTTTACTGCTTTCGAATGTGTAAGTGAATAGTTTCTATGCTATTGCACAGAGTTTGAGGTTTGCTTTTACCTTGTATTGCAGCCTTTGAGCCTATCCTACTGACCCACATTTGTAACTCAGTGGTTGAACACTCATCTAGAGAACAGTGTGTTGAGGGTTGAACCTCACCTAGGGTGTTTTATATTAGAGAGTCGGTAGACTCTCTATATAGGGATGGAACGGGTGAAATCTCACGTGATCCGCGTACAAAACAACTAAAAACTCGGTGAGAATGACTCCCTAGTCCTTCAAAACACACTAGCAGTATTCTACGGGCCCATATCTACCTATACATGTTCCCAAAGACCTCATACGCACCTTCAGTTGTCCACGCGAGAATTCGCTCATACGTGATATCACGATTTTCGTGTCATCATAATATTATTCTTTAAACCCGCTATCTCCTTACCAGTACCGGTTGAACCGCTGCTTTGTTCACTGAACGTCCCCAATTTCGCCGGAGGTGTGCATGGACATCAAGCCATCGTTTCTTTCTTGCCGCTAGCCACTACGGTAGATCATGGAGCTCTTCCATGGTCGACACTGAACAACGCCATTTGCTGCTAACTCAGCATCAGTGAGCTGCGCGCATGCACCAGGCAGAGGCGTTGTCCAATGCACTGTGCGCGCGTATAACCAGGCGAGTTGACAGACCTGCAGAGGAGCAGAACCTCTCAGCCTCAGTGCCTTCTGTTAGTAAGTGTGCACCTCTCAGCCTCAGTGCCTTCTGTTAGTAAGTGTGCACGTTTCTAACTGGGAATTTAACAAGGAAGGGTGAAATAATGTGTTTGCTTTCAACAGCGCTAGCGAGAAAACAAAACGAGGTGGAACTGCAGAATTATATCTCTATCGAAGGTAGCTGGTACGTAACTCCAAAATTCCTCGAAACTTATAAAGGGAGTTTTACATACACATTGCGGTGCTGAATCAACAAAAATTGCTGACACATGATTGTGTCATACCCCTATTAGTCTCGTGCCCAGACCCCGCTCTCTCTCTCTCTCTCTCTCTCTCTCTCGTGTGTAAAACTCTTCAATATACAAACAAACAAACAAACAAACAATGAGGTGTGAGGTGTACCCAGGCAGAGCTCTAGGCACATGACGAATGTGCCGCGCATTGACCTGGCCTCACTAGTACTAACATACATATATACACACAGAAGCTAATTGATGAAGTCAGGTGTGTCAAGTAACATGATGTACAGGAGACACGCGGAAGTGCACTCCTTTCTTGGTGCATCTGTAGCCTCACGTAGCAAGATCTCTCTCGCTCTCTCTCTCTCTCTCTCTCTCTAGGAAAAGGGTCTGGTGACAGTCAGTTTTCCCGCAGAAGCTTATAGTAGGGGGATCCAAACTTTGTTGAGTGTATAGAGTAAAAACAACATCTACTTAAATACTTTACTCAAAAATCCTGCGATGCCTCTTTGATGACCACAGTACATCTCTTTGAAAGTCAGAAGATGTATGTTCAGGACCCTCTATTGAAATTTGTGTAAAAGAGATAACACAGTTAACCTGTTACGCAGAGTGGTTTTAACCCTGTTCATACAACTGAAGCCACTCTCTGAGTCTGCATTAGTAACAGACAGGATCATAGCAATACTAGGAATGCGCACGCGCATATTTTGCCTCGCGCCTGCCAGCCAATGCGTAAACAGTCTGACTGGGGCCGCTCGTGCGCGCGCGAAGCTAGACTTCCTACGAATGACGGAAGTTGACATTCCTAAGCACGACTAATTGACATTCTTAAGCGTGACATTCCCTAAGCGTGACTAATTGACATTCTTAAGCGTGACGGACACGTACGTACGTATATCGCGAGAATACAACCCGGAGTAGTTGCCTCACGCTAACGCGCTCGGCAACTAGCAAACCTTGAAAAAAGAGGATATAGAGTCTGGGGTAGGTTGAGTCACTTGCCCACTCTTGTTGGAGAGTGAAGGTATCAAGTTGAAAGTGTTTTGCCAATTCTGACACATACTCTGTACCATAGTCTCTTAAGCGAGGGAAGGAGTGCTGGATCTAATGAAAAGCACTGGAGTGAAAATCCTCAGGGCACTTTGACGCACACGCGTAAGTAAACGCATGCGCAGTACCACTAATTGATGGGCTTGGTTTAGTTTTAGCTGTTACTCGTGGTCTGTTGCTAGCTCGCGCAGAGTCTGACGCGCGCTAACTACACTACTATATAGCATGCGACAGGCGATACACGCCCTGCATTGCATCTTCCGGTGCCTCCGAGGTACGCAGAGCACGCGGATCGATCAGACTGTGGTAAGCGAATTTGCATATTGGCTTTTTCGTGCTCTAGCTTTGCAACAGAACAGTTTCAGAGAAAACCGTTCGAAATTTCTGACATTCATTGCCCGTTAAGTAGGTCATATCCTTTGTGGAACTATCTGTAGATTCATCACGCATTAGTTCGACTGAATGACACTTACGGCCCCCTGTTAAGCAAATCTCATCGTCGATAACGTCAAGCCATAATCCTGTGTGATGTGTAGTTCACATTTCGAGCCACTGAGATTTACATCCTAAATCCACACATAGCTTACGCAGAGACTCAAATTTAGTGAAATGGCCAATCTCATTTTTAGCTAGCCAGTAGAGTATCTGCAGACTTGTGCACACCTTTGTACTTCGAACGTTTTCTCAAAGGCCTATTCATTTCCACCATCCGTAGCAGTAAACATTTTTTCCACTGCGGTCAGGTGAGCCTCAGACTTAGAATGCTTTACAACTTTGTCTATCCTTAGATGTAAGCATGGCTCATTTATCATCTGCCCGAGTTGTTGCATGTGTGTGCGTTACACTTGCAACACAACGTACGATACAGCACTTTTTGCGTCGACTCTGTACTCGAGCCAGTCAAACTCTTGGTTCCATTTCGTGTCGTATCCAAATTTGTGCTTCCCTTCACGCGTAAAAACAGCGGCAGAAGTGTCCCTACTTGTTGTATCGCTACTTGAAGTCACGCTTGAGTCAGGAACGATCGGACACGCTGATCTCCTCGCCGTTAGTTGTCAGTCAGTCAATGCTTTCTTGTCTTGACCTCTTTTGCGGAGGAATGACAGCAAAGATTTTCGTGTATGCCATGGCCGGCTGGCGCTACATGTGCTAGCAGAGTGCACATGCACGTGTGAAAAAGGGAGGGTGTGATGCCCCGGTACCTCGCTTTGCAGCTCCGCTCTAAGTACGGACGGTTACATTTTCTCCATAGAACGCGACATATATATGTATTCTAATTGAAATACGCCAATAAAGGCGCAAAATCGGTATATACCCATAGGTATACCTATGCATTGATGGTACACCCTATTACCTACTGATCATAATATTGTCAGTAAGATAGTTTGTAGTCCAACTTCAAACAACCCGGTGCTAGGAATATACGCTGTATTCTGAGCTGTGGGCTGCGGGCTGCACTGGTATCAGTATTGGACAGGAAGTCCTTATCACAACATCTAGCGCTAGGCGTAGTGCAAATTGTCTGGCTTCCAAAGTTTACACAACAGTCCATAGTACATTAGTGCAAGATGACACAGCAGAAATTCAGCATTGTGATTGGCTAGTTGGACTACAAATCAGTTAACGTCAGGCGTCTTGGCGGGTACAGGAAATCCTCCTCGGCTGTTAACTATACCGCGCCTCGGGCTACGCCCTCGTCCGGTATAGTCAACAGCCTCGGAGTATCTCCTGTACCGCCTCGCCGCCTATACGTTAACTAATACATATCGTGTACGTACGTATATCAGCTGAGCTTTAGTAGTTTCATACTTATTGTCGGTGTTCCAGAAACACTTACCTGTTTTAGTTATCGGTAATAGCATCTCAAAGGCATTTTCTATCATTATTAATACCCCAAAATATTAACACCAGTATTTCTGAAGATACCAGAATAGTATTGTTAAAAGTGTAATTGTTTGACATGTGATCCCATTATAATGTATTGCCTGGGGCTATTTGTTATTGTTTACAGTTAACAATGTTGTCATATAAGTATGACCAGTCTCTTCGGGTGATGGATATCTGTATACTTACAAAATATCATTACTGTATGTTGTTTTGAGTTGTGGTTGTTTAATCTGAATGAAGTGCCGTGCATTTAACTCCCACGTAGTGCAGCTCTTAATTTATATATCTTTGGAAGAAGTGTTTTCCGGTGAGTTTTGTTTGCATTGTCTTTGCCATTGTTACGTGCATTTCACTAATTACGGCAGTGCTTAGTATTTGGAGGTAAGCAGGGTGCCTAGCATCATAGATGTATGGGGCTATATTTTTCTAATTTTTTCTTATTTTCCTTGTTCTGCAGATTAACTCAAAAAGTAGCCTATTGTTATGAAAAAATGTAGATATCCATAACCAGATGTGCATGGGAAGAGCTGTCCTAGGTGTAGTTGATTTGTTTGTTGTGCCTTTGCCTTTCTACCTCATAGTTTTCACATGGTTATAGCTGCGTCTTATAGCTGTACTACTAAGCCTCTTTCAAGACTGTTTACAAGTTGCCTAAATGCAATCGTTAACCACTTCAGGCAGTATTGCAATGGGATTTATGTGCTCCATTATTGGCCAATCTGTTCCTGTTCTTTTACGAGTACTGGTACATGAAAAGCTTGATAAAGAACAATATATTCATGGCTAGGAGGTTTAACAATACAATGAGGTGCATAGATGACCTTCTTATACTAAATAACATCCAATTTAATGACGCCATACAGGACATATATGCTTCTGAGCTTCAGCTCAAGAAAACTCCAGAGAGCCCAACTACACTAGATATACTTATTACTATAGAACATGGGAAATATTCTACTATGGTGTATGATAAGAGGGATAGTTTTCACTTTGACATAGTAAATATGAGTTCTAACATCCCATCTAAACCAGCTTATGGTGTATATATGTTGGGGACCGATTAAAAGCCAGAAGCCCGTTTTAAAGCTGTCCAGGCGGTTTTAAAACAGGCCAGCCGCTTTTAAAGCCGTCCAGACAGCTTTATAACCGTCCAGCTTGATTGAAGGCCGTCAGGAAGAAGCAACCTATCTACCAGTTGCTACTGTCCAGCCCTGATTTTGCGATCTACCTCAGCAGTCGGCCGCGAACTTTGACACTCATCCCGCCCAGGGCTAGCTGTCACGGCCATGTGCACAAGATCGATCGCGCACGTGTGCGCGGCGGTACGTGACTCTACTCCTGCGATCACCTGCTCAGCCCGTCCTCGTTTGTTTTCTCTGCTGCCGCTGGGCGCAGTAGACGACAGCGCTCGCAAGGCCGCTGGCTGGAACAACAGCTGCTGGCATGGTAGGACACTGCTGCCGGTGTCTGCTTAAAAACCGTCTGGCTTATCATCGGGGCGGCTTGAAAAACCGTCGGGCCGGAATTAAAGCCGTCTGGCCCGTTTTAAAGCGGTCCGGCCTGTTTTAAAGCCGTCGGATGGCTCTAAAATGGGCCGGGTTTTTAATTGGTCCCCAACATATATAACTTGTACGTATAGGTAGAATATGCAGTGGTTATGAGCAATTTTGTGAGCGACATTACAAACTCACACAAAAATTAGATATGCGGAGCTATGTAAAGCATTTAGAAGGTTTGCAAAAAGTCACAAATAATTATAACCGCAGTGCACTACGTGGGTCGGCACTAATAGGAACCACGATAGTGCACCAAGTTTTTACTGCGTAAGTAAGTATGTCGTTTTATTCCAGATTCTATTTTTCTGCCACATTTTTACCGCTACAAGTAAGCCATTCTATATTTTTCTACCATGTTTTTACTGCTACAAGTGAGTACCTTGTTTTTACCACTCCAGTAAGTAAGCTAGATTCTATTTTTCTATTTTTCTACAATGCTACCAGTTTCATTTTTGTACCATCTATGTTTTTTATATGTATCATACTCTACATGTGTTGTCGTGACTGTGCTATCGTACAGTTACTCACTGTGTGGCTGTCATTGTTTGTGATGTGGAGTTTGGATACTGGGTGTGTGGGGAGAGTTGGCTAGCCATAAAAGAATCTTTAACCCACCGCCCCGGTTCTCAAGGCTGGGCACCCAGTGTCCTGCTCTCATGTCATGTCATGTGTACTTGTGTATGTGTGATATTTTGGGGTTTGTTGATATATGTTGGTGGTGGTTTTTATTTATTTATTTATCTATCTATCTATCTATCTACCTATGGTTTGTATGCTATGAACTATAATTTCATGGTCATACCTCTTTGTGTCTAAGCAATGTTGTTTACTGTAAACAACAACAAATAACCCACCAATACATTTAAGGGGCACTCATGGCTTAGGGTAATTCACAAACAGTAAGAGCTTTGTGAACGAAACTCTGTCTACATAATGCATTCAATCACCAACATCAAACTCATGACAATAAAACAACAACAAAGAGCCTAAGGCAATTTTCTTCCCTCACTCCTCTAACTTGCTAGCGGTACTAAATTTGGTATGCATGCGTATAACATCATTTTCGTGGTGACTACATGTTTACCTATGTTTTTGTAGGTACAATAATTTTCTTTAAATTACCTCTTGACCAGATTTAAACTACAGTCTTTGTTATAGGTATTATTTCACTGTAGGACTACAAATCAAGCACCGAAGGAAGAAGAAAATGTTGGTACTGCACGTAGACCACAGCAGAGGACACGTCCATTGTATGATATACCTTATATGTGGGAAGCAAGAGAGTGTCTTAGGAAGAAACTGATAGGGAAAAAGGTAAGTGTGCAGTTGCCATGTTTTATGAATTCATATTCAGAACACCCCTGGGACTCCACATATATAAGGGGAGCGCCAGTGTTGTTCATTTCAAAGCCTTTCATGTTCAGAGAGAAGATTGCAAGTGTCTTTTCCATGCCACATGACGGCTCCACACAACCCCTTCTCCAGATAAAGTAGCAAAAAAGAGCTGCTCCATGTGTATAATCAAGCAAGCAAACAGTAGCTAGTGGTGGTCGATTCCGAGAGCATGGCTCCTCCGCTCAAACAGTTCTATGTAAACAGGACGAACTGCTTGCAGATTGACCCTTTGTACAAAACGTGCCCTGCATAGTTTAAGTAGTGTACACCCAAAAGTGAAGCCGAAGAACAGTTAGCAAAGGTGATAGCAACAGTTTCTAGGCATGTTCCTTCTCTTAGCGACCACTCACCACTGCTGACAAAGGACGAACACCCAGCTTAACAACAATTTTTGCGGTGTTAGAATCCTGATGAGAGAGAAAACAAATCAAAGACACCTAAGACCCCAACAAAATAAGCTGTTCGACTTTTACCGTGACTCTAAGCAGTGTAGGTAGATTTTCTACCGCCTGAGCTACTTCGGTAGCTCAAGTTTCAGTCTCTACAAAGCAAAGACAGACCCCATATCACCCTCTGTTTAGGCAGGTGGCTACAGGATGAAGTGTGGTTTTAACTATATTCAGTTTATGTATTCTGTCTGCTTTCTCCTTTTCTTGTGTTATGCAAAACCTTTTGCACTTCAATAATAGGTGAATGTGAGAATTGACTACATTAAGCCAGCACAAGACTCCTTTCCTGAGAAAGTATGCTGCACTCTCACCAGAGACGATATGTGAGTATTTGCTTGCTACTCGTGATCTTCTTGTTATCAAAAGTGAAATGAGGAAATAAGTTCAGGAAGATAGAGATATCGTGCAGTATACCAATTATTCCATTACACACACATCATTCATGGCTAGAAGAATAGACACGATTTTCACGCGTTTTCAGCTCTGATAATGTTAGAACATTCTCCTTCACCCTAGGCTTTAGTCCTCAGGACTCTCTTTGTGCTTAGCTTTGGCCCTGGCCTTCTCCTACCTTTTGTCATTTTTTCTGTTAGCAATGGTTCTTGGTTCGGGAGTGCTTGATAGATGAGGTAGAGTTTGTAAGTAAAGTCAGGTATGAGGAGAGTGTGTGGATGAAGGTTCGAGGTGGGAGAGGGAGGGAAGCATTGTATGTGTGCTGTATTTACATGCCTACAGATAGTGCTTGTGCTAATGTTATGGCGGATAGTTACGTCAAGTTGAAGGAGGATGTGCTTGGATTCATGCAGAAGGGGAGGGTTGTTCTTCTTGGTGATTTTAATGCGAGGGTGGGTAGATCTACTAATGTTGATGATGTCATTGGGATGTTTGAAGAGGAGACTTGTAATGCCAGTGGAAATAGGCTGATTTCATTCTTGAATGAGGTGGAGCTGGTGATATGTAATGGTAGGAAGTTAGTGTCGGAGCCTGAGTGGACTAGAGTAAGGCCGAGCCTACAGCAGAAATCAGTGATAGATTATATAGTTACGGATATGCAGTTGATGAGGGAATCTGGTCATGTACAGGTTAATATAACTGATATTGGTGCCTCGGATGATTTTCTACTGTGGCTGGAGTTGGGCCGGGTTACAAAGTGTTGTGAAAGGCAGAAGCGGACAATAAGGAAGTTGCATGTAGACAGATTTTTGGATGAGGGGGTTAGAGCAAAGTATAGTGAGGCCTTGAAAGCGGAGGTTGAATCATTTTCAGAGAGCATCAAGGAGAAAGTGAGTGAGGGTATTAGCGGAAGTGGGTTAGTCAGTGCTGTTGTAGAGGAGTGGCAGCAGGTTGTAAAAAAGGTGGCAAGGGCTGAGGTAGGAGAGAAGGTAGTAGTGTGTGGCAGGGCAGTCAGGTGGTGGGATGATGAGATTAAGCAGAAGATAGAACAGAGAAGACAAGAAAATTCTTGAGGGTCAGGATTATCTATGGGAGGAATATAGTAAACTGAGTAGGGAGGTGTTGTTCAGAAGAAGCTTGAGGTTTGGAATGAGGTAGTGGAAAGAGCAAATTCAGATTATGAAGGTAATAGGAAAGAATTTTGGGCATTTGTCGGTAGAAGGACAAAGGGTGAGAGGAAGCTTTGAGGAATAGTGCTGGGGTGTCAGTGACTAGTATCTAGAAGTGTTAAAGAGGCATTATCAGCAGTTGGGCACTTGTAGTGTTGATACAGCCTTTGATGATAGTTGGAAAGAGGAAAGTGTGTGAGTTTCCAACAGATTGTGTGGGAAATGTGTTGGATAGGGGATATAGATTTGGAGGAAATTGGATTGTGTGTTAGAAAGTTGAAGAATAATAAGACTGGTGGTAGTGATGGGCTTGTGGGGGAGCTTTTAAAGTATGGTGGGTCAGGGATGGTAGAGTTACTTAAACAGTTGTTTACAGTAATTTGGCGTGAGGAGTTTGTGCCACCACGGTGGAGGGAGGGCGTCATAGTTAACCTGTTTAAGAAGGGAGATAAGGAGGATCCTGGGAATTATAGGGGCATCACTCTGCTGAGTGTGGTTGGGAAGGTCTTTTGTATGGTATTGAACGATAGGTTGGTGAAGCATCTGGACGAGGGCAAAGCATTGCATGAGGGCCAGGCTGGTTTTTAGGGTTGGAAGGGGTTGTGTTGATGATATTTATACGCTGAATGAACTCGTGCAGGGTTGACTAAAGGAGGGAAGGAGACATCTGCATTCTTTCGAAAGAATGCGATGGTGTGTGGCGCAATGGCCTGTGGTTTAAGTTGTGGGAATTTGGGGTAAGAGGGAAGATGTGGAGGGTTATAAAGAAGATGTACGAGTATTCAAAGAGTGCTGTATTGTTGGATGGGGAACGGTCAGAGGCATTTGATGTGGAACAGGGGGTAGCTCAGGGATGTAGCTTATCTCCAATTTTGTTTTCCGTATTTATCAATGGGTTGTTGAGGGAGGTGGAGGAAGGTGAGATTGGGATCGATTTAAGTAGTGGTGGGAGATTTGGAGGCCTTTTGTTTGCAGATGACTTCGTTGGTGTTAGTGAGTCTAAGGATCAGTTACAGACGCTTATAGATGTGGTGCATGCCTACTGTCGATAATGGAGGCTAAAGGCTAATGTGAGTAAGAGTGCAGTGATGGTGTTCGCTAGGGAGTCAGTGGATGGTGCTTGGAAATGGGGGGAGTATGTTTTGCCTAAAGTATCTAAATAAACATACTTGGGTGTTGATTTCACTAGTACTGGTGCATGGGATGTGCATATCAAGAATGTGTTAGACAATGGTAGAAGGAAGGTTAATCAGTTGCATAGTGTAATTAGTAATATGGATATTAATTTGAGTGCTCCCAGGTTGTTGTTGCTGGCGGTGGTTAGGCCAACTTTAGAGTATGGGAGTGAGGTGTGGGAATCCAATAAGACTCAGGCAGCTGCAGCTAAGCATATCCTTGGGTGTTCGTCTAAGACATGTAATGAAGCCGTTAGGGGGGATATGGGGCTTGATACGTTACAAGGGCGTAGGGATAAGAGTAAGTTGAAGTGGTGGTATAAGTTAGCGGCATTGCCAGGCAATAGGTATCCGAAGAAGCTTTTAACCAGGAATGGAATTTTAAGCCACGGAGAGTCAGGCAGAGGAAGTGTTGGAGTAAGGTCATTGGTGATCTAGGTCTTGACGAGGCAGAGTGGTAGCATGATATTCAAAATGGGGATTGCTCCTTGTAGGGCTTTCAGTCTATAGTAGGGGACAGTATTAATGAGGGGGAGATTAGAAAGTTTGAAGAGGTGCTAAATAGCAAAGTAATGCTGTTGTTGTATAAGACATTAACAAGGTGGTAGAGTTCAAAAAGTACTTGCATGGGAAAAGTGGTGCTGGGTCTAGATTAATGTTTAAGTTCGGGTCAGGCACGCATGGGCTAAATGAGGAACTGGGTAGGCATAGGGGGAGGGAGGGTATGAAGGAGTGCCTGTTGTGTGATGATGAGTGTCAAAGTGTGAGTCATGTAGTTGTGGAAGTGTCCAGCACATAGTAGTCTTAGGAGCAATTTCTTAATTGCCCTGCAGGTGAAGCTTGGGGATGATGGATTTGAGCATTTCCAGTCGCTTGAATGTTTCAGGAAAGCATCCTTTATATTGGGTAGTGAGCTGTGGGAGGATAAATTTGGTTTATTGCTTGGCCTTGTTAAAAGTTTTATTTGGGAGCTAAGGAAGGTTAGGTGTACAACAGACCCAGTCTCAGATTGCATCTGGGGAGCTGCAGGGTGGAAGGGGTGAGTTGAGGTGTCTGGGAGGTGAGACAGACACCTCATGTTCATATGGTGTATGTTCGTTTGTTAACGGTTCCACCCATTGCTCTGGGTGTGTGGTCTATGGCCCTTATGGCCCTAGTGCTATGGCAGCCACCTGAGTATTATTATTATGATGAAAAGCACTAAAGTGCAAACCCTCGGCGAATGGGTGTATTATATTAGTATACGTTTACTCGTGACCTCCCGCTAGTAGCTCGCGGAGAGTCTGACACGGGCTAGCTACAGTAGTAGATAGCATGCGGGAGTCGATTCACGCCCTTCGTTGTAGCCTCTTGTGCCTCCGAGGTACACAGAGCAAGCCGATCAGGTCGAGGTAAGCCAGTGCTAATTAGCAATTGGCTTGTTCACTTAGTTTTCACGCCATAACTTCTGAACGCGGCACTTTTACGAATGTCGCAAATTAAGCTAGTGTAGTGCTGAACCTGCTGGTGTCGCTATTTTACCTGTTTGTTGTGCGTGGTGGCAGAAATCGTGGTAACAGACGGACAGACAGAATGACTACTGTAACCCTCGCTGCGCATGCGCGTGCCGAGGGTTAATTGATTGTGACAGGTAACTTGATATACACCTTACAAAGTTTATATGCCTATTGAGTATTGTTGTGTTATGCTAGTGATGAGATTGGATTCAGATTCGTGAGATACGCGCGCCTTTGAAAATGTATTGCCTGGGGCTATGCATTGTTAACCCTCGGCACGCATGTGTGTGTCTGTCTGTGTGTGTGTGTTTGGCGATTCTTCAGGACGTAACAATACCAACG
Source organism: Geodia barretti (assembly GCA_030341885.1). Classification (NCBI taxonomy): domain Eukaryota; kingdom Metazoa; phylum Porifera; class Demospongiae; order Tetractinellida; family Geodiidae; genus Geodia; species Geodia barretti. Next base: position 36,464 of record CASHTH010003281.1, read on the forward strand.
ACTTGAAAACTACTCGAGCCTGAGGAATTGGTGATTCTCTTGAAACCACTGCTTTCGAGCGCTTAAAGCCAATATGCAAAATCATACTGGGCATACCTCGACTGCTCACTGTATATACCTTAGTGGCACAAGAAGACACAAAGAAGGGCCTACATTGACTCTCGCATGTTATCTACTAGTGTAGCTAGCAGGTGTCATACTCTCCTCGAGCAACTAGCGTGGAGACCACGAGTAAATTCATACTCCCGTCGGTTAGCAGTACCAGTGCGCCTAGGGTTTGCGCTTTAGTGCTTTTCATAGTTAACAACAATGTTTACAAGCATAAGTCTGCACATCTGGTTATATTCAGACAATTTTTCAAGTTATGGGTGTGAAGGAGGAGATGGACCACGAAATTCCCCATACTTTTTTGAAGCTAGTTACCTTTCCTTTCCCTATAGTCGTTTGTTCAAGCGGATTTTTTGGTATATATAATATATTTATCGTCCGTTGGTACGTCGTGTAAGTGCGGTTTCTTACACGCTTCTTTTTTTCCGAAATCACACATTTCCAAATTTTTACGCATTTTCACACGCTGCCTCGCGATATGCGCCGATCGATCTAGCCACCCAGAGAACTCTCCTCCATTCGACGGCATGCGCTGCAACATTCGGTGACTAACCGAGGCTGTACCGCTTCCCATTCTTCATGGTTGGAAGGTGCAACTTGGAAATTAGGATTGCTCGTGCAGATACTGGTGCATGCCAGCTGCCTGGTGGACCACGCTGAAAGCATAAGGTAAGTACCGTTCTGCTCACTTGCTCACAGTTCTGCCAATGTTACAGCGACAGGTAGATCTGTCTTGCTTCACGAAAGGAAAGCTGTGCGCTGACGGCACGTTATGCAGCCTAAACATCGCGGGCAAATCCCAAGTTGGGTCGCTCCCGCTCACCAACAATGTTCAACATTTCCACTAGTATTATACTGAGCACTGCTGGTGGCATAAAACTGTCAGATACACACACACCCACACACCCACACCCACACACACACTCACACTCTAATAACAGCATGGGAAGTTTTGACTTTAGTAGACATAACATTCACAACAAAGTCCAAGCTTGCCTGTAGTATATAGCTCAGTTAGGAGCAAGAGTGAAGAAAGAAAGAAGTGAAGAATGGAGAAGACCAACATGTTATTACTAAGGATATGTAGCTGCTATACTAAAATTGCCTTTATGTAACGTAGGTTAGTTTGTAAGTAAAATAATTGTACCCATGTAGTAGGCAAATCTGGAGGTGGAGTGGCCTCGCCCTTTCTGTAGTGTCTCACGTGTCGGGAGTTTAAAGAGGCCGAAACGCATGTGACATGGTGAAAGATTGGGAACCCCTGGTGACGAAGAACCTAGCACTGCACCTACATGTTGCTGGACTTGTGGATATGTTTACATGTACATTTAAGCACCTGGCTGGCTGCATGCGGTGACGCCGACAAAAGCCGCCCACCCTCTCTCGTTAGCTTTAGTCCTGCCTACTCTCTCTCTTCTTTCCCCAATCACAAACACACACACACTAACGAAGTTCTATAACCCTCGCTTTGCATGCAGCTGAGACTGTAGGCAGTGTGTATATCCAAATTTTCTGCTTTCTCCCTTCTGGCATTTCAGAAATATAGCAGAAGCCCTTATTAGTAAAGGTTTTGCTTGCTGTTTGCGTCATAAGCAGGATGATGACCAACGCTCCCCACAGTATGATGAACTGATGGCAGCTGAGGCCAGGTGCGTATGTATATAAGTCTAGTTACCAGTGATACGTATTTCTACAAATGTTTGAATAGTTAGTCAATACCAGTAATAAGCCTTGGGGGCAAAAAGGAGTGAGCTAACTTAATGGCCATATTTGAATTGTCCCCCATAATGCCACAATACAACGTGAAATGGAAGGGGCTAGGGCTGGTTACTCGTTACTAGTATGATATATGTAGTGTTTTGAAACTTGCCACAGTTTTTCCAACACACGTTTGTGCACGCAAAATGTCGGCAAGAAAATATCTATCTAATTGACATCAGCTTAGAATTTTCTCCATTAAATTTGATTGTTATACTTTCGTTTTACCTCTTTTTCTGTAGGGCGGTTAAAAATGGAAAAGGTGTTCATAGCAAGAAGGATCATATTCCTCATCGTGTTTCTGAAATATCGAATGTACGTATGAACGTACAGAGTTATCCTCTCATTCATTAACCCTCGGTGCGCATGCGCAGTGAGGTTTACTGTAATTGTTGTGTGTGAGTGTGTGTCTGTCAGTCCGTTACCCAACATCTCACTTCACGAGCCATCAATCGCCTCACAAATAATATCACACATTTAGCGTCGGGTATAGGTTGAAATGTATGTAGGGTTTTCTTTGAAACTGCTGTGTGAGAGTTACGGCATGAAAAAGAGCCACTACGCAAATTGGCACGGGCTTACCTCGACCAGATGTGCTTGCTCTGCATACCTTGGAGGCACCAGAGGTTGTAATGCGGGGCGTGTATCGACTCTTGCATGTTATCTGGTAGTGTCGCTAGCCCATTACCGACTCTTAGCGACTTGGTAGGAGACCATGAGTCGGTTGGCCCAACCCATCAATTAGCAGTACAACACATGCGCGTACTTCCGCCTGAGAGTGTTTTGGGCCGGCTTGGCACAATCTGTTCGCGCATGTGCGAGATATTCCGTATAATCTCCGTAACGTATCACTCTCACATAGGATACAATTCTGCAGAGAATTTTTACCAGTACAAGTCTATTGTTGACATGGCCACAAAGATGTGCCTCACTTGGCAGCCTTTCGCCGAAGGCTGTGTAGGTCTGTCTTACTCAACTTGCTTACATGGAACCCTTCTCTAGCGAGCGAGAGCGTCTCCGCCGAGGGTTTGCACTTTAGTGCTTTTCATTGCTGTTTAACTCATGCAGATATTAAAACCTTTTAGGACCCAGGAAAGGCTAAACAGTTTTTACCGTTTCTGCAGAGAGCTGGAAGAACTGTAGCATTAGTAGAGGTACGTATTTTACATGTATTTTCAATCATCCCAGTGGTAATACCCTTGGATTTTTAACCCTTGGTGCACATGCGCTGATGGTTATGGTAGTTGTCATTGGTGTGTGTCAGTCCGTTACTTGACATGTCACTTCACGAGCTATCAATCACTCTACAAGCAATACCACGTATTCAGTGTCGGGTAATAAGTATGATTTTCTTTGAAACTGGTGCGTTCCAAAATGCAGTGAAAAAACATAGTTGCAAATTAGCACTCGAACAGATGCCCTTGCTCTCCATACCTTAGAGGCACCAGAAGTAGTAATGTGGGGCGTGTGTCGACTCTGTTATCTAGTAGTGTAGCTAGCCCATTACTGACTCTCAGCGACCTTGTAAGATACCACGGCCCATCACACCAATTAGCTGTGTAAAGACTTCCGCGCGTGTGTTTCTAGTGTGCCGAGGGTTTGCAGCTTTTTCATTACAAAAATGCCTTTCTACACATTCATTAGATCTTCACCTGTAGTTTAGCAGAGGTCCCTTTTTGTTGTGTCACAAAGTTTGGCCAGCTTTAACCAACAGTGGAGACTATAAGCAAGTCCTCCCCAAAGAATGCCTTTTTAAGCTATCTGTCATTTAGAGTCATAAATGGAAACTAAACTAGAGGAATGTAACGCACTGTTCAGCGAGCGAGCACGAGCAGTTAAAAATGTTGCGCGTGGTTTGCGCACATTACGCGGTGCGAGCATTTTAATGTTTCGAATGTGATTTAGAGTAACGTAAACATTACTGTATGTTGGTCTGTTTGTCGGTTAGTCGTTACATATATATGTAATTATATAATTATGGAAAAAATTCCGCATTCAGACACCTAGGTGGGATCGCTTCACTCTCCAATTCGCTGGCGAGACATTTATTGGTCTGTGCTATGTGAATGGTTTTCTATTTTTGTGCTGCTGAGGGTTTGTACATTTTGTGCCTTTAATGTTCATTTTTTACTAGTTTATAGCCTCAGGTTCTCGTTTAAGGCTATATCTTCCCAAGGATACATGTCTCATCACCTTCTTGCTTGCAGGTACGTAAGTGGCATTTATAATTTTAGCCCTTGTGGTCATCTTTTCAACTATTTTTTCACGGCGAGGGTTACTGTACTTTTTTTTAGGTTTGTATGTGTGTCTGTCTCTTTTACAACACTTATGCCACCATTTGGACAAGCTGGCGAATTAGCAATGGCAATTTCAGTACTGAACTGTTTTTTTGAGAACTGTTAGAAGTTACTGCAGTTAACAAGCGATTATGATATTTACCACTGGTTTACTTTAACCACATTCTGTCTGATAATGTACCGTTGAGGTATCAGATGTTTCGTTAAAAGTTCCTTCATGTTCTGTTCCATGTTCCGACATGCAATATAACATGGGAACAGGACATTATATTTCCCCCTTAGATTTTTCAAAATAACAACGTACGAGCTTGCGAAGGGAAGTACCACTCTTTATCAGGCTCTACTACATACATCCAGCAAGCCTAAGCACATTATTGAGTACGTACGTATGTACCTCGATCCTGTAGTTCCATCAAATAATTTTGGCAGATTTTTACCCTCAATCTCATGTTTTGTCTCCATTTCCACACACATGGAATAAGGTCACCCAATGTCGAGTCGTGTGCCAATTTCCAGTAGTAGGTTTCGATTTTGTTCAGAGGAAGTCCCGCTTTGAGAAAAGCCGTAACAACTTTGATTCGATGCAACTGACACTCAGTAGACAAGGTCACTCTGCCTACATTCTCCCTGTAGCGGTATTGTATAAGACGGTTGGCTTGTGCAAACGAATAACTTGGCACTTGAGGCTAATTTCTTCCCTACAGGTGGAAGAGAACAATTTCCCCTCTAACACAGTGTCCACACTGGCTTCTGCCAAAGAGGGGGGTGTTGGTTTTGAAGTTGCGCCTCTTTGCTCTTCCTTGCGAAACTGAGATGGGTGTGCGCTTTTATGTTGCTGCCACAAGGAGCCACCATCGTTTGTCTCAGAGTAGTTGCAATAGTACCTGTGGCGTTCGATGAAGAGGAGGTAGAATCCTGCGCAGAGGAGACAGATCCGCCGCTGCCACGAGCTTCAGCCTCTCCACTGTTTATACTAGCTGCCTCCATTTATTTTATGCAAACCACGTTGCTGTCTTGTGAGTGGACCAGGGCACATTTCCACCAGTTTTCATATTTTTTTCTTGCTATGCTGTTTGTATGTAGCCACTGGTTCCAAAGTCCTCTGTTGTTGTTACGCATCGACATGTGTTTTTTCTTGTTGGGTGGCCTTATGGCTCGGTGGAGCCAATGTCTTTACGAAATGTTTTCTTAGCCGGACACCAAACGAAACTGTCCTAATTACTGGGGTGTCCGTTTTTCGGCTTTTATGCGGCATTCTTGTCTGATGTGTGATGCCAGGGACTCCACATCAGCGGCGTTTACAGTTCATTTTTAAACGTTTATGTCTTATGAGGAAACGGAACATAGACTTTAAATGAAGTGCAAACCCTCGGCGGACGTTGATCCAATGTTGGCACTTACATTGAGCGGAGCACTTACACGCAGTCCGTCTTGCTTTGACCTACCGTCGGTGGCTCATCTAGCATAGCTTGTCTTTGGCCGCTTGCAGCAGTAGCTAGCGTCTGAAGCAACATTCCACCGACCAGTTGTCATTCGAGTAGCTGCTGCATTTCGTTGGTCCCGAAAGTGTGCACAAACAGCTCGCGGTGAGCTGTAACTCATTTGCATATTGGCCTTTTCACGGCATAACTTTGGAACAGAAAATTTTTTCGAAAATCCACGAGTCAAAATTCAAGAAAAGCACGAGAAACCCGTGTGTATCGTTGCTGCGGATATAATGATGCTGAAGCAGCTAGAGCGTTAGTAACAGATACCACACACACACCACACCATTATACACTTGTGAGTATCACTAGAGTATATAAAATACATCACCCAGGACCCTAGAGTAACAAGCCCACTTCCCCCTTAGGAAATTCCATACCTATGACATCACAACTCCCTATAAATACCCCATATTGCACCATAAGATTGCAAGTCCCCCAGAGAGCCTAAGGTATGTGATTGTAACTACTTCAATACAGTACTGTAAGATGTAGATTTTGCACGAGAGTCTGTGACATTGGATGTGTGGGGAGAGTTGGCTGCCATCAACCCACCGTCCCAGTTCTCAAGGCTGGGCATCCAGGTTGTCTTACTCTTGTGCTCTGTATGTGTAGTGGCATACACACATACTTGTTCCGCTCTACAGTATGCAAAAGCACCTTTCCCTCCCCTAATTACCGCCTCCATAACTAAGCGCCCTGCAAATATATAAATGACCAGAAGACCATAGAGTAGAATAATAGCTCAACATGCCCATGCATGTCCCCCCACGTACGATAGAGGAGTCAACATTTGATGATGCAACTACACCTTGGACCACTGGCACCATACGCAGTGAGGTCGGCACCCTCCCACACTCTGTAGGACTATCTTCCTTCTCTTCCCCATAACCCCAACACACACAGACAGACCCACAGCCAACTACAGTAACCCTCGGCATGCTCGCCGAGAGCGGTAATATCAGCTTTTGTGTCATCGACTCGCAATTCAAGAGCTGAACCAGAGGATGTTTGTTGCCTGTTAGACGCAGTTTGAGGAGATTAAGATTTCATTCAAGTGAGCAATAGTGGGCTTTGCATGCTCTTAGGTGGTGAACACTCAAGTCAGTGTAACCAAGTGCTGGTGCTTAGTGTAGTCTATGATGCTTTGCCTTGCATTTGCCCGAAATGATTGATCTGTCTGTAACACTTCAAATCTGTGCATGTGCCATCCTGGTGCCCTACATGTGCATCCAGTATAGCACATTGTGTGCCAAGACTAACTGATTATACCTTATTAAAGCCAGATTTTTAAACTTTATGGGTTGAATTCTATTATACCATGGAACAGTAGAATACTTTTCGGATTTGTTAGGTTTTTTTAATGTCTCATTAACTGTTATTGCCGAGCGCGTTAGCGTGAGGCAACTACTCCGGGTTGTATTCTCGCGATATGTGTACGTGCCGGTCACGCTTAAGAATGTCAATTAGTCACGCTTGGGGATTAGTCACGCTTAGGAATGTCAACTTCCGTCATTCGTAACAAGTCTAGCCGTGCGCACGCGCAGATTCGTAGGAAGTCTGGCAGTCAGTAGAGCGCGCGAACGAGCGACCTCAGAGCGGACTGTTTACGCACGCATTGGCTGGCAGGCGCGAGGCAAGATATGCGCGTGTCATTCCTAGTTGAGTTCTGGTGCTATTCCTATAGGAGCGGGAAAGTTTGTATTTACGTAATAGAAGTCTCAGATGCATTTGTGTGCAATTGTGTAGCGCATGTTCTACGGTGTTAGTTCGACAAATTGTTTGGGGTACATTATTTCTTGCATGTCCTGTTCCATGGGCTGGCATGTCAACGACATGTACAAGAAACAGGCCACGCATGATTTTAGAGTTAGTAAAACTAACACTGTAGAATGCGTACAACACGATTGCACACGTATGCGTGCACAACTTCAATTTTATGCGCAATTTTCTGCTCATGTTGCACCCAAACTCAAGCGTAAGAATTATTTCTAGTTAACCCTTGGCGCGCATATGTAGCGAGGGTTACGGTACGTGGTTTCGTTTGTTTGTTCGTCTGTCAGTTGCCATGTTTTCTGCCACTACGCACAACGAGATAGCCAAATAATGGTCAGTTCTTCTAGTTTTGAGTCACGAAATCTGTGGTATACTATGCATTGGGTAACCAACAACAAATTCCGTGACTCAAAACTTAGTCTTATATGAAGTAACAAGGAAAATAAACAGTACCAAAAGGTTCAGCACTACACTGGCTTGATTTTGAACCCTCGGCGCACCGCTATCGATGGCCTGGGTTATTATTACTAACCATCACAACGAATTTCTGAAAGTACTGCGTTCGAGAGATATGGCACGAAAACATAGTGATAAAGCCAATGTCCAAATTAGTACAGGTTTACCTCGACCAGATCTGCTTGCTCCGTGTACTTTAGAGTCACAGAAGTTGCAACGAACGGTTAGTATCGACTGATGCCTGCATTTAGTAGTGTAATTAGCCCGTGACTGACTCTCAGCGAGCTGGCATGTCGCCGTGATGGTTAGTAATAATAACCCAGGCCATCGATTAGCGGTGCGCCGAGGGTTTGCACTTTATTGCCTTTTCATTCCTTTTGGTATAGAGTTCAACCCATGAAGGTTGTAGTGAATGATTTAACGAAAAACGGCCCAGGAGCCAGTGTACCCTTGTCTGGCGAAAGTGTGAGACTCGTGTACGTCATTGGTAAACTGATGTTGCTTGTTAAATATAAGCCAATCGACCCACACACAGCTGTGCGCATGTAAACGGCACGATCTATTTCTGGTGTGGTTTCTACTGATCCATTGAGGAGAGAAAGCTTTGAAGTATATGCTATGTAGTTGTACCAGGAGCTTATGAGCTGCTCGAAGGGCAGAAGGAGTATCCAACTACTCAGCATAGGTACAATTCATTCGCGTGTGCAACACTTCGAAATTCCCCACTTTATGGCAGCACTGTTTGTAATAAGGTTATATTGCCACTCACACAATTTTGTCATTAATTTTGCTTAACTGTGGATTTTATGTGTGACTTATTAACCCTCCCATATGCAACAGTACTTGGTGTGTGTGTGTGTGTCTTCTGTTTTTCTTACGTATATCTCAGTTTCTACTAGAACACTCAGTAATACTAGCGGATTGCTTTTTCACTGGCTTGTTTATAACAGCTACGTAACTAGCCACTTTGAGTCTATAAGTCTATGAGAACAATTTTGACACTTTGAAGGAGATACTGGTTTCGTCTTGGCAGAAGTATGCCATGTGGCCCTGTAAGAAACCTGTGCATGTGTAGTATTTTGCAATACTGACACGCCCACATATTTTGTGCATGCCACTATAGTTCTTAAATTTTTATACTCTTAGGTATATCATGCCCTCGTGCTCCTCGTGATGATGCTGCTCATAGTGATCAATTTGGCCAGCAGGCACTGATGTACACGAAAGAGTTGATCATGCAAAGAGAGGTTTGCTTTTATATTTATTACCCCTTTTCCTTGTTTAGAAGGCCTGCGTCGTTCAACAGCACGGAAAAAGGTGTCATTAACCCTTGGCATGCATGATTAAGGATTAGAGTATGTGTGTTTGTTTATCTGCAGCTATTCTGGCACTACAGGCTGCAAGGCGGCCTATGAGTGACAGTATTGGCTTAAAAATAGAATGCCTTATAGTTCTCCGCAGTCTGCTTGACATTTGAGTCACTGGTAGGGGAAATAGAGGAGCAGTTAGAAGACCTACATAGTCGTAGCCAAAAATGTACCCATTAGATGTTGGTGCAGTTCTCGAAGCGAACACACTGCTTTACCTAACGAAGTGTGAACAGCCTTGTCTAGTATTTAATAGCTGTTGCACAGCCTGGAAGACTACCATGCAATAGCTCATAAGTCCGATACGGATGCAAAAAACAGTTCAACCTACGTATACAAATGCTTACATACATCTCAGGAGCAAGTTCAATGTCTTTTTTTTGTAATGTAGGTGGAGATTGAAGTTGATGCATGCGACAAGGGAGGTAACTTTATTGGGTGGCTCTACTATGAAGGGCGAAATCTCTCTGTATCTCTTTTGGAGGTAGGTTTTCAACTCAGTCAATGATGCACGATACAACTCTCACTTCAACAAAAAAAATCCATGTTAGTTAATAATTGTGTATTCTGGCACTTTAGCTAGATGTTCATGGAACAGGACAGACAGGAATTGTTTTTACTTCGAATAATCCGTCAAACTGACAACCATAGAATCTGCATGACACAATTGCCCGGATGTGTGCACGACTTTCATTTATTCCATGTGACCTGGACTCATGAATGTATAAATGAGACTTGCCTAAAGATCATTAAATCTTGCATAAAGCACCATTAAGTTTAATATGTTAGGTGCCTCCTTAAGGAGGTATATACCTCACCATTTTTGAAAACTTCATGTGTGGATTATACTATGCCTAAGAACAAGAAAATGTTTTCCAGTTTTAGGGTTTGTGTTTCATTCATGAGCTTGATCCCATACATTTCTCTATGAGCGGGAATAGAAGTAACGTACACATTCGTGCATACGTCGGCAACAAGTTGTCAAACTAACGTTGTCGAATGTGTGGAAAATTATTGCGCATGGATGCACGGATGCGTGAGCGACTTCTATTTAATGCTCATTTTAGAAATGTGTGAGACTTGAACTCATGAATATACTAATGATCCATTAAAACCGCCTCCTAAAAAATTTCTGGGAATAGAAGCATCTATCTGCCTATTATCGCCACGCTTAGGTCCATCCACGTCATAGCTTCCGCAGACTGAGTTTTAGGCTCAAACGTGAACACAAATACTAGCCACACCTTTCAGTGTAATTGGAAACTTGTGTCGTAGACTAAGAGCACAGTGCTACTGCTCCAAAACACGTCTCTTATAGTTGCTTGTCTAAAGCCACCACACATGTAAAAAAAGTTCCTATAGACACCAGAGATGTTTGCCACAAAGTATAGGAAGCATAATAATCAGCAGTGAAAATGCAAGGAAAGGTTGCTGGTAATAACGAAAATGTAAAAAATGCTGGAGCCACACGAAAAGCCTTTTTCTGCGACATTCTCTTATGCAGTGGGATCATTAGGGGACGCTTCGCGCGTATGCTCTGCACTATAAAGGTTAGACGCTGGATGCTCTGGACCTACATAAAATTCATAAACCCTCGGGTGATGTTGTGCCCTCGCTGTGCTCTGGACACCACAGTCCACCCTCGGTTTCTGAACCAGCGTCAAACCTATTTATAGTAGCTGGTTGTGCCAGTTTCTCAATCCTGTTCAGTTTGCATGGCCTTACCATCCCCTTTTTCACAGTAAAGCTTTAAGGGGTCACTCTTATTGGCTATTATAAAAGAGAAGAAAGCACTATAACAGGCCTGACTTAGCTAAACGACCAGCTAAGCACTATCAGCACTATCTTATAACCCTGTCTTGTACCTTATGTGGTATCTTAAGCTTTAAATTTACCTCTACTACCAGGAGTGTGATACATGCTGTCGCTCAGAGGCTATGATCGTCTCTGATGCAGATTAAGTACTAATCCCATAACCAGCTACAGATGCACATTCCAAAGAATCTTCACAAAAAGTGTTTACCATGCCGGTCAGGGTGGCATGGGTATAAGCCCGAGTGCAGGAATGCAATTAGTACTTAAGGCCGCAGCCCCATGGTTCTAATTGCATTCCTGCACGAGGGTGTTTAACTGCAAGCCACCCACAACCAGCCTGGTATAACTGGTTTGTAGCCCAGAAAGAGTACGGTAGCATAAAAGCGTTTTGGCCGGTTCACTTTCGAATTCATGTGCATCATGGCGGACTGAATCGTTTCGCGAAGGCATCGTGACTTGGGAAAGACATATCGAACGTGTACGACTTCAGTGCGAGGACCTATTGCTCCCGGGGTGGTGGGTGTGACTCGCTCGCTGCGCTACATGCACTGGGCTGCCATGATGTTCAGAACTTCAAACCAGCGTCAAGGAACTAGCCGTTTTCGTGTAGTTCAAAATGGTTCATTATCCCAACAGCAGGTTAATACAACGATATTCATTGCAACCGCAGGTTTGTACAATGATATGTGTTGCTAATTCACCCGTTACCGCGGTTAGTAACGATATTCATGCGTGGGGGGGGGGCTGTAGTGGGGTCCAGGGCGTTATGCGGAACTAAGAGCCTTGTCGGCGCCTTCGATTTGAGTGCCTACTGGGCTACAATAGATTTAAACCCATGAACTTTAAAAATGTGGTGAGGTACCTCCTTAACATAATGCAAACTTGTGATCTTAGTCCAATAAAAGAGGCATAGGAGAGAAGTAAATATATGTGTTTCTAGGAAGTGTGTAAACTTCACAGAGGTTGCAAAATCATTTTATAGGAGGGCTTATCAAAGATTGGACCTCTAGCTGACCGTACTGCTCATTTTAATGCACTGCTCTCCGCTGAGAAAAAAGCTAAAGAACTAAAAAAAATTTGTGGAAGGATTATATGGCGCCAACCCAAGAAGAATCTGAAGGAACCCTGGATGAAGTCTCTGAAGGTGAAAATACCCAATCCAGTGACAAAACCACGGATTTGCAGGAGGTACATACAGTAATGTTTTAGCCCTATGATTATTAAAATGCCCAGAACACAATTGCTTATCAGAGGGTTCAGGATCTAATTATAGGTCAGTTGTAGAGACCTGTTGTAAGTTCTATACAAACACAATATGATAATCACGACCTTTGTAGACAGTAGCAAGTGCTCCTTCCCCATAAAAAAACGTTAAGAGAGTTGCAGATATTTTAATGCAATTCCTTGCAATACAGAGGCTTCATGTATAGGCAAAGTCTGCAAACACTCGGTGAAGTGCGCATGCGCGATACCGATAATGGGTGGGCTGGGCTATTAGTATGCGCTTACTCGTGGTCTCCCGCTAGAGTAGCTCGCGGAGAGTCTGACACGGGTTAGCCACAGCAGATACCATGTGGGAGTCGATACACGACCTTCGTTGTGACTTCTTGTGCCTTCAAGATACTCAGAGAGAGCAAACCCGCTCGAGGTAAGCCAGTTCTAATTAGCATATTGGCTTTTTCGCTCATGTTTCATGCCGTAATTCTCGAACGCAGCAGTTTCATGGAAACCCTACATACCATTCGACCTATACCATGTGACAGGTAGCAAAATATTGCTTGCATGGCTAAATCTGTTTGCATTTTGATTTGTGACATTTTTTATACAAGTTGTTGCATCTCTTTTACTGTCTGTAGGTTGTTGTGACGGAAATTATGTCTCCATGTCATTTCTGGATACAGCTTGTTGACCAAGGTATATATTTGTTAGACAGTGAGTCTCTGAAATATACACGTATTAGAAGCCCGAGGGACCGTGTCCGTATCACATAGAGTCTGCTACGTGAGTGGTCCGAGGTCTTCTAACGCGCAAAGATTTCAACGAACAAGCTTCCTAACTTATTAACCCTCGGCGCGCATGCGCAGCGAGGGTTACGGTAGTCGTTCTGTGTGTCTGTCTGTCTACGACTATTCTCGCACTACAGGCTACGAGGCAGCTTATGAGTGATACCAACAGCTTCAGCGGTACATGGGCTAGATAGAAAAATAAAATGGCGATTTTGCTGAAACGACTGCGTTCGAGAGCGACAAACTGACACAGTAGCGGACAGCGTTGCGTGGCCCAACCCATCAATAAGCGGTACGCATGCGTGTATTAGGCGCGATCAATGCAGTATGCTGGCTCACCTCGACCAGATCCGCTTGCTCTTTGTACCTTGGAGGTACAAGAAGCCACAACGAAGGGTGTGTATCACACCGCATACCGCATGCTATCTACTAGCAAGTGTCAGACTATCCGCAAGCTACTAGCGGGAGACCGCGAGTAAAACGCCAATAGCCCAGCCCATCCATTAGCGGTACTGCGCATGCGCAGTTCGCCGAGGGTTTGCACTTTAGTGCTTTTCATTTAGTATGTACTCCAATTGACCAGCACTTGCTTTTACATGTACGCGGGTTACGCTAAGAAAAGGAGCCGTGGGCACTTATGCTAGTTACAGCAAGATTTAGTAAGCACGTTTTCATGAACAAGTGTGTACGAAATAACTTTGTTCTCTATTAATACTAAGTTTGTATGTGCTGACCAGCCTCTTTCACAGCCTCTACCTTCTTCTTTCATCTAATCTAACACCTTTGAACCCCCTTTTATGTTCCGTACGAGTTTTTTCAGCAACTTTTATTAATATCACAGCTAGACGCTCGTGATTTATGGTGAATTTTGGTTCCCCTGGTGTTTCTGGCTTTGTTTCAGAAGCTAATTATATAGCAATTCATATTTTTCCTCCATACGGGAGCGATGACCAGTGCGTGACTTCTCATGGAGCAAACGGTACTTCACCATTATGCACTGTTGTTTCCTCTGCCTCCTACCATATGCGTAGGCGTATTAGAGCCTTTTTCAAAAAAATTAACGGAGCCTTGCATGGCTAATGTCAACAATTATTTAATGCTCTACTGTGCATAATATTAGCTCCCGGGAAAGTTGCACACTTGTTTCTCTCCCACAGAGAATTTATTGAGGAGAAATTAAATGATGCTAATCAGTTCCTAAAGCAAGGCCAGATAATCAGGGGAAAATACCACAATTAACTATAAATTGTGAGCGTTTTAGCCGTGCTATCGAGAGAAAAATAGACACTTAACGAACCCACTTGAAGTGGAGGGAGAGCTTCGCACAAGAGTGAAGTCTCGGCAGGCATACTATGGTAGTCCCTTTTTCGTTCTGGATTCGGTGAGTGATTGCCGTTGAGGCACAAACCACACAGCCTCGCTTGCGCATTCGAAGAAAGCGACACAAATGAGGCAGGTAACTGGAGCACATGGCAGTGCCGTGGGCTAACTTACCTGTACAACCACTAAGTACAACTTGTCCTCCAAAAGTCAAGCACCACACCGCCAGTTAACATTCTCATTTTTGTCGCTATAATATGTGACCTTGAATGCATATACCCCCACCTTGTGGCGTAAATTATTGCCGCATATGCACGCTCTTTGAATTATTGTAAGCAGAGTAGGTTGGACATCGCTCATATATTGCGTGACATGATGCAATGTTGCAGATATTTCCTTCTGTGAGAGCGTATGGCAGGTACAAAAGGCCAAGCCAAGCCAAGATTGGAGATGTTTAATAAGTCAATAGATGTAGTGCTGAAAAGCGGTACAACCCCCTCTCCCAACCCCATGTTCCTAGCGAGTTACAGCGAAGAATAAGCTTAAGCGTGGTAACTCAGCTAACTATAAAGTACCTTTTTTGCAACTCTCTGCGAGATTTCAAGAGCATCTTTCAACTTCAGTTCTACAGGCTAGTAACTGAAGAGGTCGATGTCCAACACCTGTGTTCCTGAAATGTTAATTAAAATACATGGCAATTCATTCGCGTGATTGATTGTAAACAAAGTGTGAGGTGCATTGCCCACTCCATTTGCGATGTATGTAGTGGTGTTTTCATAGCCTACTCCACAAAAGAAACCGCAAAATGCTAGGATAAGCAATTAAACTACGACCACGCTCCCCACAAAACGTTTCCGTATACTCGTCCATGTCATGCAGTGGTAAAACGGTCGATGTCTAGTTACCTCACTATATTGGACGGCAGTTCGTAGGTATATACTGCTTGGCCTGTGAGGCAACCTACGTACCTGTATTCCTTATAGTTTCATAGGAGATGCGCTTCTGACGGTTGTGGCTGCTGTTTGGGCACCTTTTCTGTCTACTTAATGTTTTAGCTCGCAGATATACGTAAGAAGGCCTGATAGACATTGTTACCTCCGAAAAACTCTAGCACCTAGCTTGAGCATTTTTCGGTGCTCCAAAGTAGAGGCCCTAGCTAAGTTCTCTCTCACACACCCTCGTTCTTCGTGAGAGGGGAGGCCCCTGCCCCCAATCCTAATCCTCCTCCAACTCAGTCCAAGAAGAAGGTAGTCTCATTAATCCACTGACACAATACCAAATTATAGTGATCAACTTCTAGGATGGCTATAGCTCACTCAGCCAAAAAGCATACACTACCGTATCTCAACATGAAAAATTGTGCAGTAAGGTCTGTTTTTGTGTGCATGGTAACATATATACATATAAACGACAAGCTCTGTGCCAAAACAATGCACATGCATGAACAAAAGGAGGTTCGACAGAGAGCCAAGCCAGATGTGAATGCACTATTACAATAATGGCGTACTGCGATAAGTGTACATCCTATCTCACACACTATTAAGTTGTCAATAAACTGCATGCATTGGCGTACTGCGATAAGTGTACATCCTATCTCACACACTATTAAGTTGTACGTAGCTTTTGTTGAGTCATCAAGTATGAGTATAGATGAGTTATTGGAGGCAAGATGTTGAAAATTGGGCTGTAACTACTCACCCTACAGATGTGTATCAGGGGTAAGATACGTAGGTATCGATGGCATCCATCCCACCGCCAAGACTAAAGTTGTGGAGTACAGTGGTGGAAACGACTGCTTGAAGGCACGCCCGATCCTAATTCTCGGCCTTTTTACCCTATTGAACCTCCTCTGTGCATTCCATTTGCTCACTAAAATGCGTCACTGGGATGCTAGTTTTATCATAGTATGTGGCTGATAAGTCCTGGTCATTGGGTCGTCGCTGGGACCTGAAACTCTACACAAGAATGGACAGCGTGATTGTGCAAGAAGGATGTGACAACCACAAATAAACATATCTTTAGTTCTCTCCACTTCCATTTTCACACTCAGTCACCAAGGGATACAAGAGCTCAAAAGCTCTCCTCTGCTCTTTGCATCAGGGTCTCTGCTCACCATGTACAATTGATATGTTTGAGTGTTAGAAGCTGCCCAATGCATACACTCGTAAGTAAGTAGATATAGCGATTTTAGTAGGCCAATGCACAGTATCTGCCCATTGAAAAGCATTCAGGAATAGTGCATTCAATTAAATGTGCTTGTTTTCCTGTCGAACCTCGACCTTTGTTACCTGAACTTCACGTTTAAACATTGCCTACTGGTGGAGCCAGCCCGTTGGAAAGTGGAGAACTGGATTAGCAGTATTTTCATGCTTTCTTTTGTAACACTACATTTTATGTATGCGCATACTCCTTAGCCTCATTTTTATAATGAGGGGTGTTGCTCTTACTAGTGCATTTATGATAGGAATGTCTTCGCTAAAATGATAGAGACATTACTCAATGCAGGATCTGAAATTGATCAACAAATGCAGCAGCTACAAAAAGAACTCTCTGCAAGCCCACCTATTCCAGGCTCATTCACTGCAAGGAAAGGGTTGTCCTGTGTAGCCAAATACATTGATGGCTTGTGGTACGTAAGCTATGTTACTTGAAATTACCAGTTTGTATGAATAAAAGCCCAATTTCCTTATAATTTTCAAGTATGTAAAGAATACCGTAGTACTGGAGGGTGAGTCAATGCACATTACGCAGTGTGAGGCACACAGCAAGTGCCATAAAGTCTTGCACTGAACTATGCAGACTATCGTAGCATGCATCCTTAGAACAGTGTGGAAGAAGCCCCGGCATCTGGAACGCCAGACTGGAGCTAGTAGACGGTACTGCAGTAATGGAGACACAGTTTATCGTCGTGCCTCTAACCCACAAGCGAATGAAGCCATTGGGAAACCCACCGTCTATCAACGCAGCACGGACGAGTAGCTCCCCGCAGTCGCCCGTTTCCGAGACTAACTTATATAGCGTTAAATATTCTTGGGCCTTGTTTTCCTTTGCGACAAAACCTGTGCACAACTTTCTTTAGAACCTATCCATTCCCGGTCATGGTCCAGCAATGCCACAATGACAGGAAGACTAGCCTAAATGGTGTGGGGTTAACACTATGGCAATAGAATGTATTGTTATTGGTTTTTCAGCGCATAGTGTTGTGTAGTTGCTTAGGGTTAGGGCTACGATTCAGGCAATGATAATGCTGACGTCACTACAAGTGTTGTGGCATTACTGGACATCCCTCCCTGAACCTAGCAAGCTTCCACATAACAGTTGTCTGACCTATTGTTGCTGTTATATGGAGAGTAGGAGTGCTTTGTACTCACAAGCACGGCACTGTGAAATCCCTCATTCACATTGCCATTAATAACAGCATATACTGATTGCTGCTTTAGTATGCTCCATATATCAGGTACAGGGCGGTGGTTGAGAAGGTTGTGTCTGCTGATGAGGTTCATGTTTTATTAATAGACTTTGGCAATGTAAGTGCTTTTTTGAATGCAATTTCAGCTCTAGTATAACATTATCATATAGATACTAGTACTTTTATTGCACCGAGGAGCAAAAAAAAAACAAGCTTTGTGTTGGCCATGATGTCTCTCTCTCTCTCTCGCACACCTTATTGTGTAAAATGTTTTATAGTGAACTGTTCTGTGTCTAACTGTTCTGTGTCTGTGCAGCGGTGTACTGTGAATTCAACTTGTCTAGCAAATCTTCCTGCTGGATATGGGAGGTAAAATAAAGATAGGTACATGTATAGTGGTTCTTGTTCGACAGTTACTGCTGTCACTGCTGGCAGAGTTCATGCAGCTATGCAATGCTCTTTGTAAAAGTGTAAGAAATATTGAACAGTGAGCTCTCAAATCCTGTTTGAAACATGCTTGCACATGCTTATAGGCTTTAGGTAGAGCACGGATGACCAGCTTTCAGCATGAGGAATGATAGTTACACCAAGTTTTGTTAAACACCTACAAGTAAAGCAGGGAGACAAGACGACGGACGCCACGGACAAAGACAACACTTTGTCATTGACCACCCAAGCTGTACTTGTAGCAAATTGTTAAATGTTCATTTTATACTTAGTCAATCCCTGTAATACTTTTATACAAGATTAAAGGAATACTAGTGTATTGATCATTATGCGCATCTGCGAGAGGTCAAAGAACTATGCTATCACTAGTACTTAGTATATAGGGATGACACAGGTTGTCCTGCATTATGCCCATACATTTGAGTTTTCATGTTTCACTTTCTATTTCAATCAGATCCAACTTTTGACTCATCAGACTAATTTGTAATCGTCAAAAAGAGCATGTATCCTAGAAATAGCTTAATAATCGCATAATCGGTACTTGATTTATTCAAAAAAATCACTTTTCAATTTTCTTCTTCTTGTTGTTGTTGTTGTTTTTCAGTTTAGACAAGCGTATCTCAAAAACCGGGTAAGGTATGGATATGAAACTTTGCACAGATATTGGAATCCATGACAGGTTGTGCAAGAGAATTTTCATTTCAACAACAAATAGCCCCAGGCAATACATTATGATAGAGACAAATAAAGTGTGCTAACTGGGTAAAGCTAATACCCAGAGTGATAAAACTTTGTACACACATGCAACCCATCATTAGTATCAAAATGTAAACATTGCAAGTTTGTAAACAACAACAAACAGCCTCAGGCAATAAAAACTTGTAAAATGTGCTTGTGCCTATAACTTGCTTATGGTGGGTCCTCTAACAATGAAAATTGGTACACTGATGTTCCATGATAAGAGTTCATCGAAACAGAAATTACAAGTTTGTAAACAAACAACAAACAGCCTCAGGCAATAAAAACTTGTAAACTATATTATTGCCTGTAACTTGCTTATTGTGGGTCCTCTAACAATGAAACTTGGTACACTGATTTACTATGATAAGAGTTCATTGAAACATGAATTACAAGTTTGTAAACAACAACAAACAGCCTCAGGCAATTAAGTGCTGTTTTTCCAATAACTTTGTACACTTATCTGCTTTGGAAGTGAAATAAAAATGTAGATGACGACTAACACACCGAGGCAATAAATACATATTACTTTTTATATGGACATTATGCCCCAATGCATGTGCATGCCGTAAAAAAAGGAAAGGAGACAAGTAAATAAAAAATTATGCGAATTAAAAAAGTGTGGAATATAGGGATGCCATAAAAAGCAAGGAGACAAGACAGGGATGACCTGGGCATGTGATGCAGTAGTACAATGGGATGATTGTTACGTACATCTTCAAACTGACATTTCTTGCTCATGTACATTTTACTCCACACAAGCTCTATTGTCGCAAAGCACAAATGATCTCTATCGTATGATGTGCGGCTATGACTCGTTTCCTATGCACGTAAGACTGGTAGCAAATGCCCTCTCTGGCTGGTCCTCAGTTTTTGAATCATGACTGTGTTTACTTCAATGTCGCTCAACTAACCGGTTTTGCAATGCTGCTTTCCCTACAGAAATAGTTTGCCAGTCTTCACACTACACTATTCAAAACCCATGTCATGAGTAAGAGTGGCGACAATATAGTATAGGGCTTGTGTGGAGTAAATTTTACATGAGCAAGAAATGTCAGTTTGAAGATGTAACAATCATCCCATCGTACTACTGCATCACATGCCCAGGTCATCCCTGTCTTGTCTCCTTGCATTTTATGGCATCCCTATATTCCACACTTTTTTAATTCGCAGAATTTTTTATTTATTTGTACAAGCAGTAACGTGAATTGCTGTGACAATCAACATGGAGAGATTTCCCTTATAATTCAAACTCAGTCACTTCTTTCGCTACTAGACTCGGTACTTATGGATTACCCGGACGACCACATTTTGCTAATAGCTAGCACACTATGGCGGCGGGTACTATGAAGGAGTTCAGTGTTGCTACAAAATGACGCAGCTAGCACAGTTTCAGTCAGCTAGGCCATTGTGCATGGCCCAACCCAATTTATAGCAATACTCTTCATACAATCAATGCCCTGCTGCTGCATGCAAAACCGATTTTCATGATGTGTTGCACTTTAATTCTTTTCATTTTGTTCTTACCTACAAATTTTTGGGGTACTCCTTTGGAGGTTTTGGGAAGAAGTAAAACTCTTACGACAAATTTGTACATTGACCGCTGCACAGAGCCATGCCTGTGTTTAGAGCCACAGAACTGCTGCCGGCCTACGTGTGCACAAATCTGCAAATCTGTGCAACTGAAGCCCAGTTGACTAAATAGCACTAGTTTATCCTGGGGAGGTTCCTGGCCAGCTCGCCACTTTGCACATCTACTATTGACTCCTCAGGGTTTACTATCTGGGTTGGAATCACAGTCCGCATTGCAGAATTTCAAGCAAATATCCAACAGCTGCAATTTGGCACTCTTTTGAATCTCAGTGTACCACATTTCATTGTTAGAGGAGTCAGGATTTAGTGGTAAAATGAAAAGCACTGAAGTGCAAACCCTCGGCGTATTACGAATGCGCGGTACCGCTAATCGATGGGCTGGGCTATGACTGTGGGTTTACTCATGGTCTCCACGCTAGTTGGTCGCGGAGAGTCTGACAAGGGCTAATTACACTATAAGATAGCGTGCCAATGCGGAATGGCCTTCGTGGTGACTTCTTGTGCCTCCACAAGGTACAAAGAGCAAACGGATTGGTCGAGGTAAGCTGGTGCGATTATGCATATTGGCTTTTTCGCTTGTTTTCACGGCATATCTCTCGAACGCAGTCGTTTCAGGATAATCATGGGCCGCCTCGAACCCTGTAGTGCGAGAATAGCTGCTGACAGACAGACCCACACACACAGACCAAGTACTGTAACCCTCGCTGCGCATGCGCGCCGAGGGTTAACAATTTAAGTGGACTATGCTGGTTTACAATACAAATCATGTACTGCAGTACAGTAGTTCAAAGGTAGTATTCTATTTATTCGCATTCGCTCACTAATTGCATTCGTTCTAGTGTATTGAGACGTATGTGATAGAGGATTTAATATTACATCATTTTGTTGTAGACTACCCCCATCAAGCAAAAGAGTGCTTTCTGGCATGTGTGACTCTCCCAAGTGATGTAAGACAAAACCTATATATATATATGTGGCATGTTACTTTGTATGCAAACACTCACTATCTGAAAATCATGAGTGTAACTTTTACTGTGAATACCACTGGTATAAAACTGTCTTGGCATGTGTTCCATCCCTACTATCTGTCTTTTAGGATTACTAGTCTCCTCTCATTTCAGTATAATATCTCTTTAAGGGGGCAACCTACATTACACTTAACTATGAAAGTGCAAACCCTCGGCGAAGTGCGCATGTGCGGTACCTCTAATTGATGGGCTGGGCTTTTTATGCCTTTACT
Organism: Geodia barretti; assembly: GCA_030341885.1. Classification (NCBI taxonomy): domain Eukaryota; kingdom Metazoa; phylum Porifera; class Demospongiae; order Tetractinellida; family Geodiidae; genus Geodia; species Geodia barretti. The sequence continues at coordinate 58,278 of CASHTH010003281.1, forward strand.
CGTGATATCCTGCTAGTAACTCGCGGAGAGTCCGGCACGGGCTAGCTACAGTAGTAGATAGCATGCGGGAGTCGATACATGCCATTCGTTGTGACTTCTTGTGCCTTCAAGATACACAGAGCAAGCAGACGCGGTCGATGTGAACCTGTGCTAATTTGCATGCTTTTCACACCATAATTTTCAAATGCAACATTTTTACCAAAATCGCCATTTTTAAGTTTAAGCCAGTGTGGCACTGAACCCGTTGCTATCGCTTTCAAATTCAGGACATTTTCGGCAAACAGGAGCAAGCACCCAATTTCTGTATCTACACGACCCCGCCTAGCCTATTCAAAACTTGCACCTTTGTACCCACAAAGATTTGAAAGAGGTACAGCCTCACTCAGGCACCGAAAAGCACAGGAAATGCACCCAAATCAGTGTCCTCTGCATCTAGAGGCATTGTGTTATCTTTTTTGGGCTGCATGTTGTGCGGCGAGAAAGGCATCTTCTCGGACCTTTCTCGCTCCTCGGCTGTCCTTGATGTAACACGCTGCCTCCTGCTAGCTCGCGTAGTTGCCTACTTAGGGCGAGGAGGAACACTATTGGATAGTGTTTCACCCTTTGGAACATTATTGGCTCTTTCTCACCAATGTTAGCAAATTTGTTGAAATAGAAATAAGCGCGTAATACTAACGCATGTGCAGTGAATGATGGGTCCGCCGTATATATTATTTGCGAGCAGGAGCAAGTAACTTAGTGGTACGAATGGCACCGATTTTCCTCCACACAAACACTGTGCCGGTGAATGGATTGTACTGATGTACCATTATACGAGTTCCAGGTCGCCAAAAATGCCCTGCGTTCACCTACTAGTGGAGGTCTTCGACCAATGGCCTTAAAAGCTTAGCATGGATTAGTATGCATCTCCCTAAACTCAGCTGTATTAAACAGCAGCCTTAGGGAAGTTATGTATTATATTCCCATAGGTTTTCACTGTTAGCCAAATATTGATAACTAGTATATAAGTCTACCAATGTCTCATAGGATGATTGGTCACGGGAAGCTACAACTGCATTTTCTGCTGAAGTGCAAGATAAAAGCCTTCTGATGAGTACCGAGTACAAGGTGATGGGCCAGGTATGCCAAAAGATAATGTTATACTAACAAGAAGAAAGGATACTAATGTGTCACGGTACTAGTCCGAGGAACAACCTGCATTTTTAGATCAAGGTGCTTTGGATCACAAATTAAAGTGCATTGTGGGTTAGCCTGGTGGAATACTTTAGCATTGTCAACTACTAGCGAAAAAACTTCATCTCCCTTTTCTTTAATCTTTCCCTCTGAAAATACCCAAGCTCCGAAACATTAATCATCCTACGTAGCCAGACTGGTGTATACGTTATTGAAACATTTACACAAGTGAGCTGTGTGTGTAGCATGCGAGCTAAGGCAAACTGCAGCATCGCTATACGGTGTATCAACACATCTTTTGTGAGGGTACCTGGCGACCACAGCAACCTGCGCCGTGTAATACTGAGAGCCACACGCACAATTGACACCCAGATGTAGGTTTACATTCAAAGAAGCAAAATTGCTAGTTCTATAGTGCCTAACAGTAGCAACATTGCTAGTTCTACTAGACCCATAAACACACCGTTTTTTGACAGCGCATAGAGATTGCGCACCTGGTGGGTAGCTGGCTTTGGCACTAGGAATTATGTTTCTTGTATATACATGCAAATCAAGGAGGTCCATTACATGTCATAGCGAAAGTTGCACACCCCTGAACACCAGTTTGTTTTGTTCTATGTGCAGAATTTTGTGAGGTTGCTGCACAGTCCTGAAAAAACTGATGTGGCTGCAACTCTAATCTCGGAGGGTCTACTAAGAACTAATAAGAAGGAAGAAAAGAAAGCCTCTAATTTGGTAAGTGTAGTGACTACATGACAAAAACAGAAATAATGAAAAACACTAAAGTGCAAACCCTCGGTGAACTGCGCATGCACGGTACCGCTAATTGATGGGCTGGGCTATTTGTAGTATATATGCGTACTCGTGGTCTCCTGCTAGAGTAGCTCGCGGAGAGTCTGGCACGGGCTAGCTACAGTAGTAGATAGCATGCGGGAGTCGATACACGCCCTTCGTTCTGACTTCTTGTGCCTCCAAGGTACGCAGAGCAAGTGGACCCGGTCGAGGTAAGCCTGTGCTAATTTGCATATTGGCTTGTTCACTTGCCATATCTTCTGAACGCGGCACATTTACAAAAATCACCATTTTGAAAATGAAGCCAGTGTAGAGCTGAACTCGTTGGTGTCGCTATTTTACCTGTTTGTCACGCGTGATGGCAGAAAACGTGGACAGACAGACAGACCAACCAAGTACTGTAAACCCCTCTAGCGCATGTGCGCCGAGGGTTAATAAGGCCAAAATGTTGCTTGTTTAGTTGGTATCATTTGATGCAGGCCTGTAGCCACCAATTAGATTGGGAGGTGGATTGTATGAAAACGTAGACTGCTGTGCATTAGGTGTGTTATTGGCGACCGAAGCAAGCCTACTTGGTCGTTTCGATGCGGTATAATTAGTATGTTAACTTGCCAAATCACTAAGTACCACCAAACTTGGTGCACATGTGTATTTCATTGTTTCCATGACAACCACACAAAAGGTCTCAGGAAGTTTTCTTTATAATTACTTTTTCACTCCTCAAACTTGCTAACGGTACCACCAGAGATGAAACTTGGTACACATGCGTGTAACATGATTTCCATAACAACCACTTTGTTTGAACAACAACAAAAGCCTCAGGCAATTATCTTTAAAACTAAGTTCTTCACTCCTCAAACTTGCTAACGGTACCACCAGAGATGAAACTTGGTACACATGCGTGTAACATGATTTCCATGACAACCACTTTGTTTGAACAACAACAAAAGCCTCAGGCAATTATCTTTAAAACTAAGTTCTTCACTCCTCAAACTTGCTAACGGTACCACCAGAGATGAAACTTGGTACACATGCATGTAACATGATTTCCATGACAACCACTTTGTTTGAACAACAACAAAAGCCTTAGGCAATTAGCTTTAAAACTAAGTTCTTCACTCCTCACGGTACCACCAGAGATGAAACTTGGTACACATGCATGTAACATGATTTCCATGACAATCACTTTGTTTGAACAACAACAAAAGCCTCAGGCAATTATCTTTAAAACTAAGTTCTTGCCTCCTCAAACTTGCTAACGGTACCACCAGAGATGAAACTTGGCACACATGCATGTAACATGATTTCCATGATAACCACTTTGTTTGAACAACAACAAAAGCCTCAGGCAATTATCTTTAAAACTAAGTTCTTCACTTCTCAAACTTGTTAACGGTTGTTAACGGTAGCACACATGGAGATGAAACTTGGTATATACGCATGTGTAATACATCATTTCCATGACTACAACAGGCATTATTCTCTATTATTAATTTTTATAGGGGGCTTGCCCCCTTTCACAGAGATATACGTAGTAGTATATAAAAATGAGTGGAGACAATAAATAAAAAATCCTGCGAATTAAGAGAGGCATATAGGGATGGTATAAAAAGGAAGGGAGACAAGATAGGAATGGGATACATGAAGCATGGTTAATGAACAGATTTGAGCACGCTGACACCCTGACCCCATCACACAATCCCTATATTGTTGCCTAGGTGAAGTACTAAACATTCAACATTACACAATAGTCTCGCAGTACGAAAAAGTCATGCTACTGAGTAACCAAGAGTACAAATGGAGTGGCACGCCAGGCAACAATATAGGGATTGTGTGATGGGGTTGGGGGTGTCAGCGTGCTCAAATCTGTTCATTAACCATGCTTCATGTATCCCATCCCTATCTTGTCTCCCTTTCTTTTTATACCATCCCTATATGCCTCTCTTTAAATTTGCAGGATTTTTAATTTACTTGTATACTGGGCATTCGTTTAGTAATGTAATTGATGGAATATGCAACTTGATTAAGAACATGATGAATGTCAGATTCATGTGCACAGTCAAATTTAAGCCTGCGTGGGTGCGAACGAGAATAATTATAATTATGTCAGCAACATTTCAAGGTTTGTTTAGAGTATAGTGAATGTGAAGAAGTGCTAAATTGAACAAGCGAGTTTGACCTATAGATGCCCGCATGTAGCTTTAGTGCACTAGAAGTGTACCATGAAAGCGCAAGAAGTCACAATGGAGGGCTGGTATCGAGTCCTGCATGCTTCGTATCAACTAGTGTAGCTAGCTCATGCCTGACTCTCTAGCCCTTGTCTGATTCTGTGCGAGCTTCTGGCAAGAGACCATGAGAAATCGACGCACATCAATTAGCAGTACCATGCATGCTTAACCGATGGGTTCAACTTTTCTAGTGCGCCAAGTGTTTCACTTTAGCTTTTCATTTAAAGTACAGGGAATTATATCCAGCCTGTCTCAGCACATGATGTACACTTTCTGCTCTTACTTCTTAGTGTATGTCAGCTGTGAAATACTGCATTGTATGTATATACCTACATACACGATGTACACAAATACCTCTGTACGAGAAAGGAAGGAACCTGTAGAAGTAAGGACAAAAAGGAACGGGTGCGGATAGCTTTTGTCAGTGTTGTCACATAAAGCTGCCCAGATGTCTATATAAGTACACCCCTGAACTCTTGGACCTGGCTCGTCTGCTTGGAAACAGACCAGTGGCATAACGACGCTACGTATGTACAAGGGCGCGTGAGAAATTACCTAGTATGGGCGTAACTGTATGCATTAGAAAACTTTCCTGTCTCTCATTGCACCAATTTTATTCATTTATCAATTTTACCTGCTTTAATGCACCCACTTCTACCGTGGAGACTTGTGAATATCAATGACATGATCAGTACTTGAAGGGGAGTACATGACTAAGGGATAGAGCTTTGTATATACTAGTGCTTATTCTATAGTACTTTAGATGACGTGCACCCAAATTCGTCTAAGAAAGTCAGGTATCAAAGTGCAATTCAACGATACCAAGGGAAACACGTTATACTCATACTAAAACACTACGTAGCCAGACCTACAACTTTACAATCAGGGTGCAGTAGTATCCTGAGGCCATAAATTCCATGGCCTGTCGCGCTGTGCCACGAAGATACAAATTGATTTTATTCTTGCCGCATGGTGAGGCGGGGCAATGTGACGTATTGTCAACCAAGCCTTGGTCTCATGTGCAGAGAGTGTGTACCAGGCTCCCGCAAATGAGGAAACGAGGGGTTTGTTAAAAGATGTCAGGAGCATTGCGTAACAAGCAACTTAATAATTAAATCACATCTCACCCACTATGATCATCTTGTTTTTTGTTTAGGTTGCAGAATATTATGCGAAAGAAGCAGTAGCTCGAAAATCAAGGGTGAGAAGCTAACCCATGTTGCCTACACTGTGTGCATACTGAACATTAGCATACTGGCTACTTTATGTTTTCCACACACACCAATATATAATCTGTGTAACACCTTGTACACCAATATAATTCACCTGGCTTCAGCTGTTGTACACATCTGTTTTAGGTAAACATGTGGCAATATGGGGACTTCACACCAGATGACTGTTTGGAATTTGGTTATCAGAAGTAATGCATCAACATAGTATATAATACTTATTAGTAATGTACTTTTGGCAGTTCTCCACGTTTGTTGTGTCAACATGTATGATGCTAACCTAAATTTTGGAAATCAACAAAATCATTGTGTACAGCAAGTGTATATTATTTCAAAACACCTGACATTGAGCACATCGGCATTTGTCTATTATAGGTAAAAACACTGTGTGGTTTTCCATCCTTCCGTTGCATAAAAATGATAGTTGTCGCTTTTTGACAGAATGTTGCTCGGATTTACAACAGTTGCAGTCTTTTTGAAGATAAGGCGGAGTTGGAATGACAACATCGTAAGATCTGCATGTACCGTCACAGGTTGGAACTTTTGTGTAAGCCGGTTCACAATCTGGCCAATCAACCGAAATATACTTCCGCACTCGTGTACACTCCGCGTCTTGTTGCGCCGCGCCAAATTCAACCCAAAGAAGAATTGTGATGGTCAGAAAATAAAAGAGTGCTTTCATCTTTGTCGACAGAATCCTTGCCTATAGACAGAGGGGAGAATCATAACAGCGACATTTCAAGACTTCTACCAACCTGCTTGGCTGGACAAAAGATATGTCAATATCGCTATGAACAAGCTCCTTGGTAGCGAAGTTTTTCCCGGTTTACTTCCGCGAGGCTTGTTTTATTTTCACGCATGGAACGCGACTGCGTGGGGTCGCATTTGGTTCCAAAAGTTCATGGAGGAGTGCGCGGGGGGGGGGGCGGAGGACAAGTTGCTCTGTCAGCATTGAGGTAGGCCACAGTATTCATGAGGAGTGGTATATAATAGTTCAGAGGTTGGAAGTTACGTAACACCCTTGCTCGGAGTTAGTCAGCAGCTTGTCTTTCCGTCGTGAGTAATAGTATCGTGCCCCGACCCTCGCCCTCCTCAAAAGAGAAAAAGCTGAGTGACCGGACTACGTATAGTTAGATCACGGGAACGAGTTCACTCCTCGAGGTTGGAATAATACCGCGGGGGAGGGGTATGTGAGAAGGATCGCACTAGTGACCGAGGCGGAGCCGATGGTGGTCACTATTATTGCATCCCGACCGCGAGGTTTTCAAACCGAGGCGACAGAGGTCAGTGTCTAACTGGCTTAGCTTCAATCGCGGCACGGATTTGTAGCGCAGTTCGCTTAGTCTTTTCGATAGGGTGCAAGACCGTTACCCAGTTTGCTCTGCCTTCACAGAGTTTTGGCTCATTGGCCCATTTGCCTCACGCTTCGAGAACGCAGGAGCGTCATCGTACTGAGCATCGCAGCAACTGGCGATGATCCTGCGAGCCCGACGGAGCAAACGACACTGCCACTGGAGCGCTCAGCCCGCGTCGCTTGATTGGACGCGATTTGTTGTTTGTCGCTAGTCAGACGTTGGAAATCAGCTACGTGGCTCTCGGGAACGCCTGACTAGCGACCAACACACAAATCCTCCAAGCGACGCGGGCTGCTGAGCGCTGCGATGCTGTTGATGGCGGCAGCTCGAAGCTAGGAGCAAATAGGCTTCCACTCTTGAGTTTTATGGATTTGACACTTTGTGAAACCTCAGTGATCTAAATTCTCACAGTGATCTAACTTGCAACTTAGAGACTTAGTACTTAGATACCTGGCAGACCTATTATAGTACTACGGGTTTTAGACACTTGATTACTACGCTCAACATCAAAGGGAATTATTCATGAGAGGTTCCAATGAGCGTTGTGCGCGCGCGCGTGTGCTGACTCATTGTCGAGTTTATAATAATATGCGCGCCCGTATGGCACGCCCCGTTTGTTTTCGTTCACGGAATCCACGGAGCTGCGTTACGATGTCATCATGTCTCGTGGCAAACTGATTCGGTGTCTCAAAGTAAGACTGTCGAGTCAGCACAACCACCAGACCCTTTTCCTGAGGGCGGGGTCTGGGCACGAAACACAAAGCTCTCGCTGAACAAAAGCCGGACAAGTATCGACATGGTTTTGTAGACAGCTAGGCAATCGCGGACACAACGCGCATATCTACTTCCAGTCGCGGATTTTGGACTCGGTTAATGATTTTTAAAAATGCTCTGTTATCTCTGTTCATTCTGGACACCGTCACCCTCAATTCTCCTTCTCCTACCATCTGAACAACACCCAACTGCTAAGGAAAACAGCTCATACCAATCTAGGTGTTGTGTTGACTCCTGACCTCAAATGGAGAGAGACCATTATGTGTCTATTATGGCTAAGTCTTATAAAGTACTTGGCTTACTTAGAAGAGTCTTCTCGTCCGTTTACTGCCCCCGGGCTAAGAAACTTCTGTATGTATCCCTCATTCGATCAAAACTACTGTATATGCTGCTCACCCACCTATCTGGCGTCCTCACCTTCTGACTGATATTAAAGCTCTGGAAAATGTACAGAGACAGGCCACCAAATTTGTTCTTAACAGCTATGATTCTAACTATCACCTTCGATTGCTTGACCTTCAATTGCTTCCACTAATGATGGTCCTCGAAAGTAATGACGTATATACTATTCTTTATTAAGTCTTTGAAGGAGCCATCTGTCATTTCGACATATCCAGATTTGTTACATTTTGTTCAGGCCAAACTCGTTCTGCTTCCTATTAAATTGAAACACGTTTTAGTCAGAACCAATAACTCTACTTGAAACTTCTACTTTAATCGCCTACCTCGCCTTTGGAACTCTCTCCCTCCTCTTGACATGAGTCAACAATAACATATATATAAAAAGTAAACTCTACACAAATTTTTTTGAACCATTTCACTACGAACTTTGATCCTGACAATGTGTGCTCTACCTCTGTCCTTGCCGGTCACTCCCAGTCTCCTTCAGTTTTGACTCTTCTCTCCTCTAAAATTAATAATTAACTATTATATTGTGTTTCTTTTAGCTGCCGGTTCACATCACCATCAGACCTTCAGCACCATTCCACATTTTCATTTGCCCTGTCTGCTTCTGTTACCTCACTAAGTGCTGTAAAGTCATTATAATAATAATAATCGCTATATCTGTTACGTAGCTACGCTCGTCACATCCCTGCATATTGCCACGGAGCTGTGCGCGTGGTGCGTCTTGCACGGCCTCCACTCTTCAGTTAGCTGTCATATCTCTCTAGCTTACTGTATGACTGAACGTTGTGCGCCCATGTAGATACTGCCGTGCCGCAGTAAGCGAGGCGGTCCGATTATTTCAGTGGGGTCCAAATATTTCTGGAATATAACTTCCGAGGGGTCCGAATATTTCGAAATATTTGGACCGGGGCGAACCAGAATAGGGTGGTCCAATTTGTTCGTGACAGCCTCTCAAATTTCAATTCTCTGATCTTAACTTAGCTGCAAAATTTGCCCAGGGACCTCTAAAACCTGCGCCTTTTACACATTGTCCACAAACTGAAGGTGAGCGGTAAATAATATCTAGCCTCAAAGATGCACCTGTGGATGAAGGTTGTGCATATTAAGTTTCGTTCCTTGGCTCACAGTCTAGCAGAAATAATCAAGCCTAACCGATTTTCGGAAGGGCCTAGATTCAGCAGCCATTTTTGTCACGTGACTGTCACATGTCCTTATATTATCTTGATCAGGATTGATTGATGTGTATCTTGTGTGAAAAGCATGTAGTGTGACTGAGTTATGAGCCCAAATGTCAAAAAATACAAGTTAGGTCCTATATACTATGTGCACTGCACTGTGTTAGGTCTAAGGATCAGTTACAAGCTCCTAGATGTGGTGCATGCTTACTGTGGTGTGTTTCCTCATACACTATAGTTTATACTTCTTCGCTCGTCAAACTTTCTAACATGAAGTTGAAACTCGGTACGCATGCAGAATCCTTTCCATGATCGACTACATGTTTGTAAACAATGACACAGCCTCAGAGAACTTTAGCACACATGGTTTCATGTTACTAAATATTCTGCAACTTACTGCTTTTCACAAGGATTATGAGGATATCCACAGTCAACACATAACACCAACAGCTAACTGTAAAATCTAGTCTAGGTACCAGCCCCTTGGAAATGAAACTTTGTACACCTGGTCATCACACAATTTCCATGACAAAAGCATGTTTTTTTTACTATTAGACTATTAACTGATTATAAACAGCACCAGAGAGCATCAGGCACTTTTCTTTAAAAATAATTTCTTCATTCCTCAACATTGCTAACGGTAGCACGCATGGATACGAAACTTGAATAATTATTACAGATGATTACATAACAACAAGTATAGCCTCAGGCAAAATCACTTTTAACTCCACAAACTTACTAACGGTAGCACACATGGAAAAAAACCTGGTACACATATTATACATAACAAGTGAGAATTGCGTGGATTTGCAGCACCTATATATGATGAATGTACGGAATATTATGATTACTACAAGATTGATAAAACAAGGTTTCCATTATAATAAGTTGGTTGGCAGCTTCAAAATGTGAAATAATTATATACATGTCAATCATGGATAGATACGTCGGTCTAGAGATAATAATTTTATGAGGGCTTATGTGGCCTGTTGTTGGAGGACCATCCATGTGCAGACATGTAATTCCGCGTCTGTGCTGTGTACAGTGCTCGTCTATATTGAGGTGTGTTTGCATTGACTGTACTACTCATCAGTGGGCAGTATCACAGTGAGAAACGCTTGGGTGAGTGTTCATATTATACCATCTCCAAGACGCCAGTCGCTTGATAGTTTCAGGAAAGCATCCTTTATATTGGGTAGTGAGCTGTGGGAGGATAAATTTGGTTCTTTGCTTGGCCTTGTTAAAGGTTTTATTTCGGATGTTTGGGAGCTAAGAAAGGTTAGGTTATACGGCGATAATCCCAGCGTACAACTGACCCAGTCTCAGATTGCATCTGGGGAGCTACAGGGTGTCGCTGGTAGAAGGGGTGAGTTGAGGTGTCTGGGAGGTGAGACAGACACCTCATGTTCATATTATGGTGTATGTTTGTTGGTTAACGGTTCCGCCCATTGCTCTGGGTGCGTGGTCTATGGCAGCCAGCTGAGTATTAATATTATTACCATCTCCAAGACAGCCACATATTTGTGGCCTCAGGCACTTTTCTTTAAATAACTCCTTCACTGCTCCAACTTCCTAACTGTAGCATGCATGGAGATGAAACCTGGTTCCAATGCCTATTACACCATTTCCATCAACCCATTGAACCTTGTGTTGACGAAATAATGGCTGCAATTTAATTTCTGTTGAATGTTTCATTGACAGCTCAGATGATGCTCCTCCAGTTACTGAAGCAATTGAATGCTCATCATCATCAAGGTACCCTTTGCAGTCAAAACCTAAGAGGTGCTTCCTCCTTAGTAGCCCTTACCACTGCGCTTGCAGACTCGAAAACGTACGCTTGTGTGTGTGTTCTACACAACAACGCTGCTAGGTGCTACCATTAAGTCCGACTCTTTGTTGTACTACTAGGAGTTTTGATGGTCTAGCCTCCTCCTCTAACTGTTGGACTGGAATTGTAATCAGTGTAGCTGAGTGCAACAAGTAACATAATGTTAATGACCAAAAATCACGACACTACAAGAAATATCAACAAATTAGTGTTTTTTTATATATCACTTTTTTTCTAGATCCGGCCTAAAAAGGAAAAAAACAAACACTATTGAAAGTTTGAAAAATGCAAAAACTGGGCAAGAAAGCCCATCACTAGTGCAGGATATGAGCAGCTGCCGCGTATTAATTTAGCAACATAAAACAATGTAAATTGGAACGGTATTCTGCTAACCTCGGGCAGGAACAACTGGGACGTTATAAGAAAACACACTGTCAGCATTAAGTCAGTGCATTCATTTCAGGAAAATTGTTTGAGTGCAGTGTTACCAGTGAAACGAGTCCAATCATTAGCATATGGTTCCATTTTGTTTCGTTCATTTGCTACTAGTACAACAGGGAGCTGAACTGCAGCTTTTCACGAAACAAAATCACATGTGCCTCGCTAAGGGGCCTGCCACTCGGCTGCCTCCTCTCTAAAAACATTTTGCATAGTTCCTCGGTCGTAAGGCAATACATGGGTAATGCTCACACGCATTATAGCCCTGTTAAATTAATGTTCAGGTATGTTAAAAGGAAAGTGTTCATGTAGATACCTCACCAGTCAGTCATTATGTGCAATAGTGACGAGATATTTCACCAGTCAGTGCATTGGCGACATTACTTACACACTTCCCCTTGATTCAAGTGAAGAACATTATGTCAACATGTTAGAGGAGCTACTGCATGCACTCTGAATACTATAATTTAGCTGATATTCAAAGCAATGGCTTTTGCGCATAATGCGTATGAGGCAGTCACATTCAGGAGCCGTGCTCTCCAGGTTTATATTCTTTCTCATGTTGTTTGCAGTGAGGCGATGGCCAATCCACGATATTCCCATTGTGGACGCTTATGGCTAGTTCCGTGTGAGTGCCACGTAAGAGGTGTGGTGTAGCTCCTTTGGGGTACCTTACAAGAATTTTCAGTGCGGAGAATACGGAAATAAATGGACAATATTCAAAGATATCCGGTAACATACCAGGCCGTTTTTCCTTGGCAAAAAACGGACTGGGAACGAGGCCAGAATACCCTATCACTGCCAAAGTTAGCCACTGGATATAGGAAGAGTTCATCAAGACTTTGTGACGTGAGAGGTGGTACCTATGATGGAGGGGTGGTGCGTGTATCGTGAGAGGTGTGGGTTTTTTTGACGGAGAGGTGGTGTGGTTTGAGAGGTAGTACGCGTTTTTGAAGGTACATGTCATAAGAGGTGGTGCTTTTTGCGGAGACGTGGTACTTTTTGCTGAGAGGTGGTGTGGGTACCTACGCGCATGTGTATACACGCACACTACGCATGTGTGTACAGATAAGAAAACACAAGGCGGCATACAGCGATGTTGTCAAGCCGCTCCTACTAACTTACTTTGAGCAGGTCCAGGCATAACTGATGCTTCGCAAGGCGAGCTACACAGCGTTGCTGTGTGCCGCGGCTAGATAGCTGTCTCATGTTGTTTGCTTCATGCGCAGTGCTCGGCTCACTGCGCGTGTATACACATACGCGTAGGTACCCGCACTAACTCTCAGCAAAAAGCACCTCCTCTCAGTAAAAGTACCACCTCTCCGCAAAAATCACCACCTCTTATGACACACACACCACCTTCAACGACGCACACTACCTCTCCGCCAAAAACACCACATCTCTCACCCTTCCACATAAATACCACCTCTCACGTCACAAAACGACCACGTTTTGATAAAAATAACCACCTTGAGGGTCGTAGGCAGCACGTTTTAAGTGAAATCTGTGGATAAAACAAGCCTGAAGCAACGGTAACACAAACGAGTATATGGAAGTTATGAAGCTGCGCACGTTTGCGACAAATATCTTCAAAATCAGTGAAGAGCCATGGATCAGCCACGTGCGATGGTCAGCCATCAAGGAAGCCATTACGAACTTGGTAACCACTTTGTCATCATTCTATGATTACCTGGATAAACGAGTGAGAGTTGCTTCACAGCACCAGTCAGTGGTGCCGATTCCCTCGCCGTCCATAGCACAGGCATTCGTACATCTGAATCGCAGTAATTCTGAGTGGTACAAGAGCCTTAACAATGCTGTCCAGCAATCAGAAGAAACTTTCCTGAAGTGATCTGTGCCCCCACGATGCTCGTCAATGGAGATATTACTTAGATAATCTTCTGAAGGGCCTGACAGTGAATTCTGTTCAGTTTAACCATGCGTATGGCAACCATTTCGCACACTGCATTCTATTTGGCGTGTTCCGGAGGGGATCAGCCCGAGAGATAATACTCTCTGAATTAGTGAAGGGAGGATTGACATCTAACATAAACGTTCCATGAGGAGGGAAGCACAGCTTTGGTCGTTATGAAGCCAGCCTTCCTCCGTGAACTGTACAAGAGATTCACTGGAGATGCATCTGCCACTGATGAGCCACATTGATGGTCAGCTGTCAAGGGAAGATAGCTCCATTAAGATTCTGCCTGGCTTGAAGAAGTTTCTTGAGCACTGTCACCAGGAAAGGTTTATTCATTCGGCATAAGATGTGTGTCTCAACTGCCTGTTCTATCTGTGCTTCACCACGATTGCCTGCAGAGGTTTTCGAGACTGATGGGTCATGCATTACAGTACGTCACTGGTGGAGAAAAGCAAGAACTCCTATGGAATACCCTTTCAACCGAACACACAATTCGCAAGGTGTATGTGTGCCTGCAGTGCTGCGAGTGCATAAAGCCTTGGGTACTTTCACTCTTAGCGTAAGCTCAAGCTGCAAGAAGCACAATACCTGAAGGATCAGCTGTTGTTGGCATAGTGTATAGCTGTGGAAGCCTTCTGAGTGAACTCTTTGCACAAGAACCATCATCCCCTGAACATGATTTTGTTAGCAGTGTGTTTGATCGAGCAAACCTTGCATGTGCCAAAACTGCTTCAGGTGATGTGTGCATCCTTGCATGTGCCAATCAAGTCAGGGTAGTAGTGCCTGTGAAACTACGAATTATGGCCCAATTGTACGTCATGCTACACGACCATGCGCAAACTTTTTCCACGTCAAATAACTGTCTCTCTGTGATGGATACTACGTGTACTCTCGCTCCCGCTCCCCAAAAATGCTCTGCTAGTAAATATTACTTACTTAAGGTTCAACATGTTAGATACAGTCACATGTTCATTGTATAGTGACCAAACCCCTATGTAATGAAAAGCACTAAAGTGCAAAACCCTCGGCGGCTTGGTACCACGCATGTGGGTCTGGCTATGTGTAAGTGCTAGTCAATATTATTTGTCACTGTGACTTTAGGCCAATGAACATGTTTAGAAGACCCAGACTGGCTTTACAAAGCAGGCCTGAAATGAGAATAAACGGTGAACATGTCCTAAAGCCTAGAAACATAAAAATGGAAGAACGACAGAAACCACCATCATCTCATCAAATCACAAGTACACAACATCACGCGGGAATCAGACAATCATAGAACAATTTGGTTCAAGGACTGACAATATCACCATCACGAACCCAAGTATCAGGAAATCAGTTTTAAAACGGGCCAGCCGGTTTTAAAGCCGTCGAGACGGATTTTACGCAGTCCAGACCAGTTTAAAGCCGTCTACAAGCCGTCCAGACGGCTTTAAAACCGTCCAGCTCAATTTCCAGATGGCTTTAAAACTGTCCAGCCTGATTGACGGCCGTCAGTAAGAAGCAACCTATCTACTGTTCAGCCCTGATTTTGCGATCTATCACAGCAGTCGGCCGCAAACACGACACTCGTCCCGCCCATGCCCAGGGGGCTTAGCTGTCACACGTGGTGAGAAAACGATGCGCGCGCGCAAGATCTATCGCGCACTCGGCGGTATACGTGACTCAGCTCCCACGATCACCCGCCCAGCCCGTCCTCGTTTTCTATGCCGCCACTGGGCGCAGTCATCGACAGCGCTCGCAAGGCCGCTGGCTGGAACAACAGCTGCTGGCACGGTTAGGACACTGCTGCCGGCCCTGCATAATTATATACTTAGCGTTTAGATTTATTTCACTAGCTAAACTAGTGTTTAGATTTCGCTGCACTCTTCACTCGTCTTCCGTTGATCGCATTCCGCAGTGCACAAAGAGCAGAATCCGGGCGGGGTAAGCCAATACTAATTAGCATATTGGCTTGTTCACTTGGTTTTCATGCCATAACTCTCGAACGCAGTAGTTATATGAAATACCCAAATTTAAAATCAAGCCAGTGTAGCGCTGAACCTTTTGGTACCACTCTTTTGTTGTCTCGTTGCGCGTGGTGGCAGAAAACGTGGTAACAGACAGACAGACAGACTTACGGACCAAGTACCGTAACCCTTGCTGCACAGGCGCGCCGAGGGCAATTGTATGTGAGAGTAATACATATGGCACTTACGCAAGCATTGACTGAGAGCCACCACTTATAAGAATGTATGGAGTTTGTGACTTCTTCTGCTTTGATTGTAGCATTGCTAGTGTGTTGAGAGGGGTATCAACAGAGCTTGATTTGTTCATGAACTGTAAAGATACATTAATACATTATTCATACATTTGGCAACACTCAAAAGCACTAAAGTGCAAACACTTGATGCAATAAACGAGAGTGCATAGCGCTGAGGTGCATACACTTTTAAGAGATGAACAAGCAACACCACGCAGTGTCTAACCATTGACGGAGCCTGTTTCTCGTTATTTCCTAGCAATGCATTACGGCAAGCAAAGGGAGCTGTTGTCACACATTTAGAATCGATACGTGCAGTTCCCGTCGTAGGTAAAATCGAGCATCCAGAGAACTAGGCAGGCTGTCGCCAATCACAACCCCTTGTGTGAATGGCTAATGACATGTATGAACTACGAGGTAGAAAGGCAAAGGCACAACAACAAACAAGTCAGCTACGTACACCCAGGACAACTGTTTTTTTTCCAAGAAGAAGATCTGACGTAGGTGGGTTTCAACTCAGCAGGCGGAGGTTCAAATCTTCAACACAATACAACACAAGGGCAAACCTCAAATCACTGTGCTATAGCACAGTATTCTCTCACTAAGTATGTAGGAGCAGACCAGGGTAATGAAACAACCAATGACCCCCCAACTCCAAACTGAGTATATGCATGTATAAACTACGAGGTAGAAAGGGATACCTAATTCACGCACGCGAAGTGCTTGCACAAAGTACATGCAGTTTTATGATAATAATTCATAAGTATTTGTAACCTAGGCATTGTTTTGATCTAGCTCACATGTTCTTCCCTCAGTTTCTTCATTCGTTTCTCGGTTTTTCTTTTGCCAGAACCTCGCCCGTGGAACTTGTGAGACATGTACCTAAAAGCCTAAATTTTAATGAAGAAACCATGCATTACAAGGAAAACATTTTAACACATACCTAACCTCTTTAGGAGTAAGGTCTCTTCCCTTGTCATCAACATACTCAATGTTGACATGTGGATTGTAGGATTTTTTCTCTGGAAATAGCATGATCCTAGAATGTGACAAATCCCTAGAAGGAGAATGGCACTAATTACGCTATATAAATGCTCACAATCAGTCAAAACATTTGTAGATATTTCGTACATCTGCGTTATGGATTACATTGCTCTGTCTCTTACTTCGAGGCTTTTCTTCATTACCTCGCTCGATTAAATGTCACACTTCTTTCACATTTCAGCCGTTACTTGTTCTGGGAGTAGAGCGGTACAAAACTATCGAAAGTGGCCACCCCTTTGGAATTATCCGGCCGCCTATGTCAATTTCCCCAGGCTTTTAAACACCCACTGTGATCTTCAGCACGTCAAAAATGGAAATTTAAAACACACAAAAAATCGAGCATCCAGAGAACTAGGCAGGCTGTCGCCAATCACAACCCCTTGTGTGAATGGCTAATGACATGTATCAACTACGAGGTAGAAAGGCAAAGGCACAACAAACAAGTCAGCTACGTACACCCAGGACAACTGTTTTTTTTCCAAGAGTGGTATCTTGTAGGTATCTGGTAAGCTCACACCAATGTCATGTTTTATGAGCAAGCTACGTACGTACATATCCATATACATGCATGTAGCATAATAACATGGCTGTCAAAAGCACTAGATATTACATAAAAGGAAACATCGTTGCACCAATAGAATTGTAGGATATCCGTACTCATCCAAATAGTAACGACGAGCAAGATATTTTTTGACATCAAAAAATAGTCAATACTATAAACGTTAACTGACATATAAATGTACCTTTCCCTTTCACGCTCTTTTTGTCTTTCATAATCCCTGCAATCAGCATTCTTTATGACCAACTCTTGACAAACTTAACTTACTTATCTCTGTGTACATCACTGTACACATGAACAACACTGCTTGAATCCTTCTTCTGCTTCGATGTATCAATAAACCCTTTCCTTCCAGCCATTTGCAGTGCAGCTGAGAGACCACTCGAAACATTAGGCTCTGCTTCTTGATACAGTTCCTCCTCCTAAGAAGTTTTAAAGCTTTCTCTACGGGAAGATTAGGTACCTGAGTCCTGAGCAAAAGTACTACAAGATTTAGATCCCGAATAACAGGTCACAATAGTGACACTGCATAATAGGTGAACGTAGACTCATACATGTCCTGTTTCAGTAGCTGACATGCCAACATGGAACAGGATATGCAGGGATTTTTTTTGCTTCCAACAATAGAGTGTATGCGTGTGCGACTTCTATAAACGGGCACTTATTCCGTTCCTAAACAAATGTTTGGGACATGAAATCATGATGAAAAACTTAATGCCATGAAATAAAAAATGTGTCGGTTAACGTTCCAACCCACGCACAGGTCTCGTGTTGCACCTACGTTGTAACCTCAAATTTTTTAACAACTGCAATTTATTTCAATAACAAACCTAAAAGCGTGTGTTTACAAATAAATAGATTATAGTATTATATATTATACGGTAACATGGATCATTTTCTGTAAGTAGATCAGGCTATCATGTAGACACATGCGTCTACTTATATTTATGCAACCACAACAGTGAGTACTACACCTTAGGCTGAAACTCTCTGGGGGCATTCACATCAACCTCAGTCCAGCTTCCCATCGCCTCCTGATAGTCTCCTTCCTGCACATCCATCCTATCTATATCGCCCCTCTCTTCTTTTACTACATGGTCCTCTTCATGGTTGAAGATAGAGAGATAATGCGTGTGTAATGATAAACACACCAAGAGAACAAACCTTCTTCTCCTAGCTGTCGACAAAATTCTGCTGTCTTGTCAAGAACAATCTCATCTCCTATAACATGAGCCCACTCAAAAATATTATATACTAATACTATCAAATACCTAAAGCAAACCTACAAATCTGACTTAGCTTAGTATTATGCACACTGTTTTATGCACAGAAATATGTACCACACTCAATAGTTATTGCCGGACCCCACAGTTAAGATCCAGAATTTGTATTCATACTGAATTTTTCCGAACATGTACCTGTCAAATCACTGCTGCTCATTCTTCCACTCTCTCTTTCACATATCTGAGCAACTTTTGCAGCACCAGAGGTTCGTGAAACACCTTCTTTTACTAAACGCTTTGCTCTGAAATATTAAACGACAAACATAACTGAAACCCTGGTTGCAATTGCAACAAACCTCTGAAATGCAGTCCCAATAAGTGGATCAGTATCTTCCTCTTCCACTGAAAAAATCACAACTGTTAACAATGGCAATTTTCAAACAGTTATATACATACACTTGCTAATACTGTCTTCACCATCAGCACTTTTCTTTCCTCGGGTTCCATGGTCCCTTCATCAAAGACATCAATATAAACAAGTAAATTAACAATCCTGTGAATTAAAAATAGAGCATATAGGGATGGTATAAAAAGAAAAAGGAGACAAGATAGGGATGGGATACATGAAGCAAACAGATCTGAGGATGCTAACACCCACGACCCCATCACACAATCCCTATAATTGTTGCCTGGTGTGCCCTCCTTGTGGACTATATTAATGGTGTTGGTTACTCAGTAGCATGACCTTTTGTATTTTCAAGCTAAAAGTCCTGACAATTGCAATTGTCATACTTCACCTAGGCAACAATTTTGGAGAGGGGGTGGGGGGTGGGGGTGCTCCAATCTTAACCATGCTTCATGACATGTATCCCATCCCTATCTTGTCCCCCCCCTTTAATACTCCCTATATGGCTCTTTTTTTTTATTTCGCAGGATTTTTAATTTACTTGTCTCCATTGTACTACGTATATCTCTGTGGCAAGCCCCCTATAAAAATATAATAGAGAAAAATGGCTGTTGTCGTCATGGAAATGATGTAATACGCATGCGTACCAAGTTTCATCTCCATGTGTGCTGCCGTTAGCAAGTTTGAGGAGTGAAGAAGTAAATGCCTGAGGCTATTTGTAATATGTGGTTGTCATGGAAACGATGTCATACGCATTTGTACCAAGTCTCATCTCCTTGAATGCTACTGTTAGCAAATTTGAGAAGTGAAGAGTGCCTGAAGCTATTTGATGTTGTTCAAACAATGTGGTCGTCATGGAAACATGAAGTTGTCATGGAAATGATTAATACGCATGTGTACCAAGTTTCCTCTCCATGCATGCCACCTTTAGCGAGTTTGAGAAGAAATTCGCAGGCTTTTTTAAATTTTCTTGTCTCCACTCATTCTTATATTACAAAATTCAAAAGGTGTGGAATATAGGGATGCCATAAAAAGCAAGGAGACAAGACAGGGATGACCTAGTGAACGTGATGCAGTAGTACAATGGATGATGGCTACATACTTTGAACTGCTCGTGTAAAATTTCCTCCACTATAGAAAAATAGCACCATAAAAGTAGCAACAGCGTAAAAATAGAGACCAAAATAGCACCTGCTGGGCCATTTTTCAAACAAAAAATGGCCCACAATTATGACACTGATCTTTCTTCATTGGTAGCGCCCTTGCTGGACGCCACATTCCACAACCCGCTTGGATTGCAATGCACCTCGCTTCCGCGTCTAACCTATATACGTAGAGAGTGGCCGCCGGGGACTATTTTTGCAACTAATAAACAGATAATGCTTTTCCAACATAATGGCTACAAGCACCTCTATGTAACTCTTGACTGGCATTATGTGGAACATTACATTTATGCCCATGCGTGATTTCAGCTCCAACAAGTGTTTCACAAGTGTCACACAGTGGGGGGTAGTCAATTTGGCATGCAGATCAAAGGCGCCGCTGGGGGTGCATCTTCATATAGCGCATCTCACAAGATTTGTTTTTTTTTGTTTTTGACACTAGCATAAGGCAATGGCTGATTGATGCCTGATCCTGCGGTCATATAAAGAGAACCCCCTTCACTGTTTTCTTGGATATTATATATACAGGCACACAAAATTCACAGAAATGTGCATAGTCAAGGAAAAACAAATGTACGCCCATTTTAACAACCTCCCCGTGGACCGACCTTTCATCCAACATATCACTGTCTGGTGATATTCCCAACAAGTCGTCAGCCTTCAGTTTTCTAACTTTTTTCTTTCGTTTTGGCTTCCTGAACTGAACCATCTCATCTTTTGTAAAATATTCTGAAGCAATCTTGGCAGGGGCTTTCTCTAATGTGAGCTAAATACAACAAGTAAATAAAACTTCTTCAAATAAAAAAATAGTAAAAGCAAGGAGAAAAGGGATGACCTAGTGCATGTGATTCAGTAGTACAATGGATTATGGCTACTGTCAAACTGACATTGCTTGCTTGAGCAAGTAAGTCAGTTCTGTACATGCCTACTTTGACCATAGAGATCAAAATGATATGTCAGAAGTGGGGTCTGACTGAAACTAAAAGTGATAGCGAATGTATGGGCAAGATGCTGTACTTAGTGATATACTACTGAGAGTACGGATAATGAAGTCAGTGCATGGCGGAACGTGAGCGCGTATTGAGGTGCACAATATTTTTCACTTGTGAATAAAGCACCACTTAATTGATGGGGTGGGCCACGCCAAGCAGCCAAACCCATCAACAGAGCCAGTTTCTTGCTATAAGCCAGTGCTGATGATGCATCTTGGTTTCTTACGCCATATCAGTCGTGTCAGAAAAATTGCCTGTATTCAATGCTCTCGTAGTCCTAAAGCCGTTGGTATCGCGCTTCGTAGCCTGTAGTGCAAGAATAGCTGCAGATGGACACACATACAAACTGAGTACTGTAACCTTCACTGTGCATGCACGCCGAGGGTTAAGTATAGGTAAGACGACAAATTCGAGTGTCTTCGTGGTTCTAAAGCCCGCGTGGTCGCCTGGAATGACGCAATAGAAACCTCAGCTCCACCTCGGTTACTATTATTGCGTCATTCCAATCTCCCACGCAGGCTTTAGAACCACGAAGACACTCGAATTTGTCGTCTTAGTTGTTAAGAAAATGGATAGCCGTACGGTTGGCTGTAGCTCGTCCGCATACAACCTTGGTTGGTAGCTGCTCTTTGAGGAAAGCACCGCGGAGGCGAGTTCTCCCAAGCCCATACCGGGCGCAATCCACGATTGCGCCGATGCTGGTAAGTACTGACTATTAGCGGCGGCGTCTCAACTTTTCGACGATAGCCCGGCAGTGGTGAAGCCTCCCGATTCCACACTGGGCACTGGGCACTGTCAACGATGACAGAGAATCACTGCTATTAGCAGCGTCGTAACTGTTCGAGTCAGGGCGAGGTCTGAGCAGTCTCAGCTAGTGATCGTTGCTTCTGGATGCCCCGGTCTGCACGTACTGTAAACGGAAGGGTCTTAGTTAGAAGTAAGCCACCTAACCACAGGTGTCTTATCACTAAGAGACCTGCGTGTAGGTATCTTACCCCAAAATGAACCTCATTAGCTATTCATTTTCAAAGCATTCTTGACATACCATTTTCTTACAATAAGGATAGAAACTTACTGCTTGAGACTGCAGCCTCATCTTTACTATTTGAGCTTCCCTTTCTTTAGATGTGTCCACATCTCCAAACTCGCCTAAGAATTAAAAAAAATTGGAGATTGTCATTCACGTAAGATATGCTATGCTGGCCATATACAACTACACACTATGCTATGCCTATACAGCTTGTTTCATTTACGTAAGACAGTGGAACACTATCAAGTGATGTGTTGTTCCAATCTGCAGCAGCACAGTATTTCCTAAGGTATGCAATTTGCATATGGCAAATCATGCAAGCTTCAGTGTCATGTGATTGCAGATTATTATTACCACCATGTATCTAGCCCTACTTGGCCTTCTATGCAGGGAACGTAGGTTATATTATAGCTACTAGACTAGGACCAGGATCAAAAGGTGCCAGATGATTGAGCGGGAGGCTGCGGGCGCTGGTTAGGGGCTCCGTAGGCTGTTCAAACAAACATCACTCCTAAAGTGTTCTTTGTGTCCTGCAGCAGGATACAACCCAGGCCCTCGTGCTGCTAGCAGTTGTGGGTGTGACTATGCCAGAGTCAAGTCATGCACGTTTATAAACAGGTCATGCCTTCAAGAGTAACTGAGGTGTAACACAAACAGGTTATGCCTTCAAGGGTAACCAAGGAGTAGCTACTACACAGAACAGCAGGACCATAGCTGACCAATAATTCCGTGGAAGTCGCTGGTATCCATAGCTGGTATGGTGTATGGCTGCTGGAGCAACGGTAGATTACCCACTTTTCTTCTAGCAGCCGTAGCAGAAAAGTGGGTAATCAACAAACTTGGTGGCTCAAATTGGGTGACAGGGCCAGGATGAATGTTGTTGTTATAGGAGTAGGTTTCGGACTATGTCTGTCTCTGGTAAAACACGTGCCATGAAAATACCAGATCAAACACCTATTGTTGGCTAAAGGTCTCTGGAGTGTTGTTGACAGAACAGAGGTGCTGGCTGATGATGCAATGGCCCAGGCTTGTGCTGGTTTCAAGATAAGATTGCAGATGGTGTTCTCATTAGCAATTTCCATGACGAGTATATGAGCATAGACACCTAGTTAAATACTTATTCTTGCTTGCATTTTGCATTTTACTGTCATTTGTGGGAGGATTGTAATTGATAGTTATACCCAGTTGTGGCAAAAGTGCAGAGTCTGTTTTCAGCGGAATTTTTTTTCCAGGTGTATAGCTATGCTCTAGTGACATCTACATATGCCTTTATGGCTAGGATGCAAGCAACCTACACACGTTACAGATCAGAAAAGGTTTGTGTGCTTCGATGACTGGTTATCACCCGGTTGTTCGTCCTTTTTCATCGCTCTCTTTAGGTTTAATGGTTAGTGAAAGATAACATTAGAACGGGAAAGTTGCTAGGATTCCAATGGTGTTAGCATTTTTACAAAGTTATGACAATTGTTTGAGGGCTCAGGTGAAGTGAAGTAGACTTTAGGCATTAAAGACCAAGGAGGGAACATTAAATGAGAAACCTAACCATATTTGCTTATATTTTATGGGCTGAATTCCCTATGCCAAGGAACAAGGAAACATTTTTTGGCTTTGTACAAAAACAAAAACAATCTTGTAATTCATGAGTTAGGGTCCCATAGTGGCAGAACAATTGCACATGTAATATAAGTGTGCATGCATTCGTGCAAATGTGCGCAATTGCATTGAGGGTGTTCTATGGAAATTCCTGCATCTATGTTGTGGCATGTTAGCTACAAGTACATGCAACAGGACATGCAGGAATGTTTCGGCTTAAAATAATATTATGTTAAACCAACACTGTACAACACAATTGTGCAAGTATTCGCAGATGCATGCGCGACTTCTATTAAATGCGCATTTTCTGCACCTATGCACCCAAGCTCATGAATATATTAACGAGGCATTAAAACAAGGAATCAAAATATTTTGTTGTCCATTGGAAAAACCATGAGGTTTAAATTAGTATCAGAAATGTAGTCAGGTTCCTCAAAGAAGCGGTGCATAATAGCAAGGAGACAAGACAGGGATGACCTAGTGCATGAGAGGCAGTAGCACAATGAAGATATCCATTCACTATCCACACCACTCACTTCCTTAGCACATGAGACAGGTCTCTCATACCGGTCATGAGTTGTGACTGCATTGTGTGTAGTAATGCTGGGGTTGTGGCCCTCTACAAAATCCTTTCACAGGCGAAAATAGGGGACAATTCCAGTTTGAAGAATGTAGCCATCATCCCATTGTACTACTGCATCAGATACACTAGCCCATCCCTGTCTTGTCTCCTTGCTGGTTCTGTATATACCATCCCTAGATTTTTCTTTTATTTTGCATGGTGGGCAATAAAGTATGCTGAATCTTAAAATAACTACTTTGGTATGGTAGGAGTTCTTTAAAACATGTCTGTAAACAGCAACAAACAGCCTCCTTATTACTTTCTTATGCTGGGTTTTCTAACAATGACACTTATGAGCAGTACAACAGTCTCGGCCAATAAAAAAGGGCCACTAATGCACTTTTTGAGGTGTGTAGTAAATGCGGTGAAAAAGGAATGGAGACTCTTATTTTTTTATACTAAGGGCTTCCGTACTCACCAAGCTCAAAATTTGCCTTTTTGACTCCTTCAATTTCTTCATTATACTTTTTCAGAATTGAAGTTTGCTGCATTGCCTAAATGGGTAAATATAATCATAGATTTTGTTCATCAAAACGTAATGAATGCGCTACCTCTTCGTCCATCTCTTCATAGGGATCATAGTCAGTCCTTTTTCTCCTAAGGTGAATGTTACGTCTTGCATGTTCAGATTCCAAAATATTGATATTAACAAGGACATCATCATTCTCCTCAAGAACACCTGTAACAAATATCCTGTAGTTTTGACAACACGACTATTTTGATGCCTCCACAGAATTTAGGTAAGTAATAATTTAGCTTTATGGGTTTCCTGTCTAGTCTGATGTATAGTACCCAAACATTTCGTACGTTAGCAACATTTGGAGGGTAATAATACATACGGTGACCTGACCTAAATTTTGAACAAATCAGATTACACCTGTATACCTGAGTCTTTTAAAGTCAGAACAACATCCTTTCCCTCAACAAATTCTTCTTCTTTATGTTCCACTATTAAACCCTTCAAATCACGAGAGGTGTAGGTCTGATATAAAAAGAGGAATAGTCTGATAAAAAGAAGAAAAACAAACCTAGGGAGAATACCCCGTTATTGAAAAAAATCTACAAATACCTGGACAACAGCCTCAGGCAAAAAAATGTAAATGGTGCTTATGCCTATAACTTGCTTACAGTGAGTCCTCTAACAATGAAACTTGATGTATCATGATAAGAGTTCATTGAAACAGAAAAGTTGTAAACAAAAACAAACAGTGTCAGGCCAAAAAAAAACTTGAACATACTGTTTTGCCTATAACTTGCTTATGGTAAAATGAAAAAGCACTAAAGTGCAAACCCTCGACAAACTGCGCATGTGTGGTACCGCTAATTGATGGGCTGAGTTATTAGTATGCATTTACTCGTTGTCTCCCATTAGTAGCTTGTGGAGAGTCTGACACGGGCAAGCTACAGTAGTAGATACCATGCGGGGGTCGATACACAACCTTAGTTATGATTTCTTGTGCCTTTAAGGTACACATGTAAGCCTGTTTCAATTAGAATATTGGCTTTTTCGCTCGTGCTTCACGCCGTAACTCACGAGTGCAGCAGTTTCAGATAAAACCCCAAACTGAATACATGGTATTGTTTGTGGAGCGATTGATGGCCCAAGGAGTGAGATGTCGGGTAACGGACTGACTGACAGACAGACACGACAACTACCATAACCCTCGCTGCGCATGCACACCGAGGGTTAATGACACTTGGTACACCTTTGTGTACTTTGGCAGCGCAAGAAACATGTGAACAATGACAAACAGCTATATAGCTATTGAGGTTCATTTGGGGTAAGACACCTACACACAGGTCTCTTAGTGATAAGATACCTGTGGTTAGGTGGCTTACTTATAACTGAGACCCTTCCGCTTACAGTACGCGCAGACAGGGGCATCCAGAAGCAACGATCACGAGCTGTGACTGCTCAGACATCTCCCTGACTTGAACAGTTACGATGCTGCTAATAGCAGTGATTCTGTATCATCATCGACAGTGCCCAGTGTGGAATCGGGAGGCGTCTCCCCTATCTGGGCTATCGTAGAAAAGTTGAGACACCACCGCTAATAGTCAGTACTTAGCATCGATGCAATCGTGGATTGCGTCCGGTATAGGCTTGGGAGAACTCTCCTCCGTGGTGCTTTCCTCAAAGAGCTGCTACCAACCAAGGTTGAATGCAGACGAGTTACAGCCAACTGTACGGCTATCCATTTTACGAAGACGACAAATTATTCGTGCCTTCGTGGTTCTGCAGGTACGAAGAATGTACTTTATATGGAGGTTTTAAGTAGTTACTCGTACATGTAACGAAAAAGGTAACTCCCGTCAGTGCTTATCACTACTGCCCTTGGGCTGCACCCCTCGTGCAGTAGGCATAGTTATTAACCAGACCCTTCCTCCCTTCTCTCACGCATGCCTTTACGCTTGCGTATATATATTATTGTGAAGGGTCTGGGCACCAGACTAACTGTGAAGATGAGGATGAGCCTCCCCACCCTGTTGTTTCTGCAGTTTTCATCTAACATCATTCGACGTGCCTACAGCACTCACAACCCTTTACTGATAAGCATCTCGTGTATATTCCCGGCATATATTATAAAGCCATGGGTTAAACTACACTTATATATACCCCACCCTATTAATGGTTATGCTGTCATTGTGTTGGTCCTACATCTTCTTTTTTTCAGACGTATGAATTGTTAGCACACACACATACGTATGTATGTTCTACAGTGCAGCCCCTCGTGAACAAAAAAGAGTGGGCAACAGGCAGGGTGGTAATATATGATCATACATGGGAGAGTTCAAAGAATATAACCTTTTCCTGCATTGCACCTTCTACCAGATCTCCAACTCCAAATTCCTCGTCCATTTCAGCCAACATTTTCGCCTATAAAAATACACATACAAAAAATAGGCGACACACAAATGTAGGTGTAGTTATACACACTCGTCTTTGTGCCTTCTCCTTTTCTTCTTGAGCTAAGTCAAACTTTTTTAGCCACGATACTGCACTGTAATCATCATTATCAGGTTCACCCAATGTCTTCACTGCACTGTACATATAATGTAAAAAGTGCATAATAGTATTATACTAAAATACCTAAGTTTCTTGTGTTGCTCCCGCTTCTCTCTAATTGTTTCCATCTTCTCTCTGAGCTATGTATATAAATATCCACTAATAAAAATAAAAAGCACTAAAGTGCAAACCCTCGGCAAACTGTGCATGCATGGTACCGCTAATTGATGGTCTGGGCTATTAGTATGCGCTTACTCGTGGAGAGTCTGACACTGGCTAGCGACAGTAGTAGATAGCATGCGACTTCTTGTGTTTCCAGAGCAAGTGGATCCGGTCGAGGTAAGCCTGTGCTAATTAGCATATTGGCTTGTTGACTTGATTTTCACACCATAACTCTCGAACAAAGTGCTTTTATGAAAATCGCCAAATTCAAAAACAAGCCTGTGTAACGCTGAACCTGTCTGTGTCGTTTGTTTCCCTTTAGCCTTGGAGTCACTGGGAGGTTGGAGCCATGAAGTAGCCCTACAAATCACCAGAATTGGCAGACTAGTGTGTCAGAGGCTTGGTACCACCCCCGCAGAAGCATTTTCACATTTGTTCCAGCGTTTGTCCATCTGTTTGTGGAAAGTGGAAAGGAAATGCAACTATGGGGGCTCTCCCCTTCCGTCTCACTCAGCTTGGACTGATGGGAACATTTGGGTATAATATTATACGTATGTTTTGCTTTTTGTTTTGTTTAGTAACCAAAACCAGTTTTTGGCTGGTTTGTTGCGTGTGGTGGCTGAAAACGTGGTTACGGACACACAGATGAAGTACTGTAACCCTCACTGTGCATGCGTGCAGAGAAAGCTCAAAACCCTCGGCACAAAACAACCAGTGACTATGTTAACAATATGAATGAAAAAGCACTAAAGTGCAAACTCTCGGCGAACTGCGCATGCGCAGTACCCCTAATTGATTGGCTGGGCTATTAGTACGCGTTTACTTGTGGTCTCTCATTAGTAGCTCACAGAGAGTTTGACACGGACCAGCTACAGCAGTAGATACCATGCGGGGGTCGATACACGCCCTTTGTTGTGACTTATTGTGCCTTCAAGATACACAGAGCAAGCGGACCATCGCGAGGTAAGCCTGTTCCAATTAGCATATTGGCTTTTTTGCTCGTGTTTAATGCCGTAACTCACAAACACAGCAGTTTCAGAGAAAACCCCACATATGTTTTGATCTTTATCTGACGCTAAATACGTGGTATTGTTCGTTGAGCGATCCATGGCCTGTGAAATGAGATGTCAGGTAACAGACACACAGACTGACAGAAGGACACACATGACAACTACCGTAACCCTCGCTGTGCATAGAGCACTGGCCTCTCAATGAGCCAGAGTTTCTTCCTGCATCAGTGGGTAGCAACACCGTACTGGATAAACATCCTAAGTCTTTTTATCTCTCCACAGTGTGCCAAACAGGTAAGGCCTGGTCGTGGCTGATTAGGGATATTGGCTTTAATACCATGCCAAATGCAACAGTTCCAGGAAAAGTCGCTGGCATTGCTTATAGGCCACCTCGTGGCCTTTAACGCCAGAATTAAAAATAAAACCCTCGGCGCATTGCACATGAGCGGTATCGCTTATTTATGGGCTGGGCTATGCATTTACTCGTAGTCTCCTGTTAGTATATACCTCGCAGGGAGTCTGACACGGGCTAGCTACACTAGTAGATAGAATGTGTGAGTCGACAGACAACCTTCGTTATGACTTCTTGTGCCTCAAAGGTACACAGAGCAAGTTTATCAGGTCGAGGTAAGCCAGTGCTAATTTGCATATTGGCGTCAACGCGGTAGTTATACAAAAATCACCTTTTTAAAATGAAGCAAGTGTAGTGATGAACCCATTGGTATCACTGTTTTGTTGTCTCGTTGCACGTAGTCGCAGAAAATGTGGTAACAGAGAAATGGACAGACGGACAGACAGACACACACACACCACTCACAAACCATGTCCTGTAGCCCTCGCTGCACATGCACGCCGAGGGTTAATAAGCGTAGAAAAATAGACGGAAAAAATACGGTAAACCTCGCTGCGCATATGCACAGTGTTAATGAAAAGCACTAAGTGCAAACCCTCGGTGCAGTAGAAAAAATAATGCTTGTAGCATGTGGCAGAAAACATGGTACTAGACAAATGAAAAGCACTAACAGTGCAAACCCTCGGCGAACTGCGCATGCACGGTACCGCTAGTTAATGGGCTGGGCTTTTAGTATGCGTTTACTTGTGGTCTCCCGTTAGTAGCTCGCAGAGAGTCTGACACGGGCTAGCTACAGTAGTAGATAGCATGCGAGAGTCGATACACACCCTTCGTTGTGATTTTTTGTGCCTTCAAGATACACAGAGCAAGCGGACCCGGTCGAGGTAAGCCTGTGCTAAATATAAGCGCATGCGCATTTTCCGCAGCGATAAAATGGCGACTACCGGAATTAGCCGTACAATGCTGGAAGCGCTCTAGCTTTGCAACGGAGCATTTTCAGAGAAAACCGCACAAATGTTCTGACCTTCATTGCCCGTGAAGTAGGTAGTATCGTTTGTGAGACGAAAAAAGATTGGAGAAGTGAGATGTTGAGTAACAGACACACAGACAGACCCAACTACCGTAACCCTCGCTGCACATGCGCGCCTAGGGTTAACGAGTGACACACATACTTGCTACCAATTCTAGGGTCTCCCTCTCTCTGCAGACAATTTTTAACGTACGACTTTTGAACCACCTGGTCATACGTTAAAAATTGTCCGCGGAGAGGGAGAACCTGGGAACGAGGCAAACAACCAATACCGTTAACCTTGCTGCGATGCATAAGCCAAGAGTTGCAAACACTCACATGCATTGAACACAAACCTTTTCAGCAGCCTGAAGAGCACCAAGGTTACTTGGAGGTGCATGTACTTCTTCTGTGACCTGAGCTGAGGTATAGAAAAATTGCGCTGATGTCTTAATCAACTACACCAATCAAGTAAGCTACGTACATACAAAGGAGGAATGCAATGCATTGTTAGTGAGCGAGCGGGAGCAGTTCAATATTTCACGCGTTTTCTGCATATTTAGAACATTACGGTAGTGACAGCGCACGAACGATAGAGAGAGAGAGAGGAAATTCCCGCATTTAAACGACTAGGTAGGCTCATTTCGCCCGCCAAAAAAGAGGTGGGCTTATCTAACTACACATTTGGAAAAGGGCCTAGGATAGGGGTAAAAGGTGTAATTGAACTTCAACAAAACTTCATTCAGGAAATTGATACAAAAATACAGATTGACACTCAACATGAACTTACATGACGTTTTATTGTCACCTTGTTCATCTACTTGCAATGGCTTTAGACCAAGATTTGCCCGCAGTTTGCTTGAGGCAAAAAAGTGTTATTATATACAACAACTGCAACTTTTCTGACTTACTTTGTCTCTTCAATGTTTAGAGATATCTCTCCTGAGGTCTTTGTGCCACCTGGTGCTAAAGGCATAGTCACGCAAATCACTCTGAAAAGCTAATATATAAAAGTGGAAACCCTTGGCGCAGGACGCTCACACTGTTGTACCAGTGTACCATGCAACCCTATACTTAGAGATTACTAGACATGGTAAGATTCTTTGACACTACATAAACCACCAACAAATAGACACACACCTACTTCAGAAAACACCAAAATCAATGCACTAAAATAGGGGAAACGTATCTGCAACAAGCTGTATGGCCAGAGAACATTATGCTTTAACTGTATTACCTTCTTCAGGAACACTCTCATCCATTGTCTTAGACTTCTTTGTTGCTGAAGTTTGTTCTTCGTCTGATAAGCTACTTGATCTTCCCCTTGCTTGATGGTGCCTCCTATTATGTCCTGATGACTAAGAGGAAAAAAGGCTCTCGTACATACGTATCATAACTATACATAACATGACAACCTATTAAAAGACTAAGACACAGCACTGCATTGGGTAAGTATTTCAGAGCAAAAATGTGTTAGTTGCAGAATGGGACGATATGAGATGGGCACTGCACAAACCATACTACTTCTACGTGGGTTCAAGTTTAACGCCAGTTTCCACATCTGCTGAAAACAAGATGCTTGCACCAAACTACACAGCGGTGCAAATCTCTACCATCACAGCAAGTGAGAGTGCAACGTCATTGAGGAATCGTCACATTTTGAAGGCAAAGAAGATCGGGAACGGAAACTAAAGTTTGCAGGAGGCAGCATCTTACTTCAGTAACAGCTGAGGGGTCGGATGCATTTTCGGCATGTGCTCAAGAGGCCAGGGACAGCATACAACCTTAACATCAGATAGACGAGTTAGCATGACGTCAGCTGAGGTTACAGCTGACTAACATACTAACTGCTGAGCAATGACTTCACCATGATGTAATCATTTTGTGCATGTGAACATGTAATTTGTGTGCTTAATTGTGTATGTTCATGTGTAATTCACATTTTTGCCGCAGCCATCCGTAGCCGTGGGTGACATCATGCAAAATCGTCCATAATTTCTGAGGTATCAATGGGTATATATCACTGTGCACGTGGAGAAGGGTGTGTGCAGCGAGTGCATTCAGTCTACTTAGGCCCGTTTTTATCCTATTAACCATGGTGGTGAAAGAGCACTCAGTCGTCACAGAAGGGTGCACAATATGCAAACAAACATACAGAGGTTAGGGTACATTTGCGTTAGGTGGCACGGTTTGTGTTGGACTCACTCCTCTGTGATCAGAGGGTTCCTTCACACCTGAAGTAAACTTCACATTCAAGATATTCTGGAGATAGTACTTTACTTGAATACAGTACAGAAAGGCATCCTTCCCTCGCCTATTTCAACATTATGAAAGTTCTCTGCTGGTGTGAATTGAACCGGAATCCATTTCTAACATCAAGTGGTCTCGAGATTGTGGAGTAGTAGTACATGCTGACGGGCTGTCTCTTGGAGTATTGGAACGATGTGTCTGCTGCCCAATCTATGAGGCAGATCTAGTACTACACAAACATTTGAGCAAGTTACGGGTACTATTAAATCCGAATTGCGTGAAAACAGTAGAAATAGCATTTGTAAATACGCACACTATTAGAGCTCATTAGGTCCAACTAAACATTATGTGCTGTACAACAATGCGAGTTAGCCTCGTTTCATGGCTCCCTCTCTCCGCGTGCACAAATCGTGTGTATGACCTTTGATCTAGAGAAAAGCTGGGGTTGTTACAGCTGGCGAGGAAAGTATGTATGTGTACCAGAAGCTCTGACCCCTCCGGTTGTTTATGAAATCTTGAGCAGTTGCATTGTATGATGGCTACTTCGTACAGCGCTCAAGAGGTGACTCCAGCCTGTCGGTCTTGCTCTTCTTCGTCCTCACAAAATTCTCCCCGTTACTCCGCCTACTCAGAAGTGTATGCATCAAATGGTATCCACCCCGAAGCTCTGGCTGTAAAACGGTGTCAACCTGTGACGTTGCTCACCCTCCGCTTTTCTCTAGGTCAAAGGTCATTGGCACCATTGTGCACGGAGAGGAGAGGAGAAGCCTGGGAATGAGGCTATAATATGCTGGTTACGGAGCCTTTTGCTTTCATATACATATGGCACAAGTAGAGTGAGTTACAAAGACCAACCTATCTCTTGCCTAACATTACATAACCTTGTTTCAGTAGATCATGCACTTTCTGTCATGAATTATAATCCCCGCCAATTCTGAGGGTCAGCAAAACCACAAAATTAAGTAGTCGATAAAAATTGTCGCACTAAGGTATCCCTTCAACTTTCCGATACCTTTCTGCATGCTGGTGTTCCATATTGCTCCTAGTATTTTCTTCAAATTGTGGGCTCATAAACTGCAACTACAATATCTCTTCATTATTCGATGTCAAAACCTGCAGATACTTATGTAGGACAAGAGTTGGTGATGACAAGGAGGGCACGAAGTCAGTGATGGTACAAGCAACCTAAAACCCCTCCTATCTTCTGTGAGGGAGTCTGAAAACCAGAGGCCATGCATCATACTATATACATACTGTCAAAAACTGGGTGATGCAATATGCCTGGAATATGCTCATTCAATCAATTACCCGAATCCTCCTGGTACGACAAATATCCTTTGGTTTTGAGAAATATCTGAGCATGTGTGACAAGTGTGTTGCCTCAGGTTGTGTCTCCGCTATTGACTTTCCAGTGCTTTTTGTCACATTGAATGTGCGGCAAAGAAAATGGAGACTCTAACAACTATGCACATCATACTCTGCACATACATAACTTCACGTGATTTTACAACTTCAAGGTTTAGGGAATGTCAGGCAGGTACAATGGAGGGACGAGGCAAGTCAAGGCTACTGTTCCTCTAATTTGGAATTGTTATGTTCCTGCTCTGCCACTCCCTGTGCGTGTAGCTTGGTGAGATCTAAATCATAACCTCTGTTGTTGCGCTGCTATTAATTTACCCAGTGTCACAAAGTCAATCAAGTCCTCTTTAGGCAACTCAGTTTCCTAGTCAACATATTATCTCAGGACAATGGCCAAAGGCTACTTACTTGTTTGAGAGGTCAGTAACTTACATCTACAATCACACAAAACGTGTCACCACTTAATGAATTACTCACGTCTTGAGGACGATCTTTCTTGTTGTCTCTGTCACGTGACCGTTTTCTTCTCTTTTCCCTAAAAACAATTTTAAAAAAGGCACTCATGTTTAAGCAGGTTTCTGCAAAGATCAGACTGATCGATAACCAAAAATAATTTGAAAAATCACACAACTGAAGTACTATTGTTACACATAACAGTGCAGTCTGTTGGCAACAAATTCATAACACAAGCATAACACTGCCAAACACTTGTTTGTAATAATTATAGCATTAAACAACCATACTTTCAATAACTGCGTCTTTAGAATGTCTCTAACTCTGAGGCTGCAACGTGGTAAAGATAAGGGAGGAACCTCTCCAACTTGAGTCCCCCTCTACTCTCCAGAATTGGCTGACCCTCAGATTTAGTGGGTACTAAAGTCTATCCCCCTCCTAATCCCTAGTGTCATGTGACCTTCAGCCATTCTATTTTGCCACATGCACACCACTTTAAATTGCTTAATGCACTGAAGTGTTCATAAGCACTGAAGTGTGAATGAATGTGCAGTTGCCATGTAAATAGTAGAAAAATACACAATTCAAGAACCCGAGAGACTCTGTAGGTAGTAGGTGTAACCCTTCGTTAGGCATGCGTCACAACCCACTCCCGCTCTCTAAAAGTATTGAGTGACAAAATCTTTCAAATGCACACTATTTCAAAGCTCTCACTTATCCCACCTGTCTTCACGCCGCTTTTCCTTTGTCTTTTCATTGTCTCTGTCTCTAGATCGATCCCTCCCTCGCTCGCGTGATCGATTCCTCTCTTTTTCTTTACCTCTGTCTTTCTTCTTCTTTTCTGAAACATAGTAGGCCAACGTTTTTACACATGTAAAGCTACACCACACCTTTCTCATCATCACTGTTTCGCGTATCCCGATCTCTTCTTGACTCCCGATCCTTCTCCCGCCGATCTTTCCCCATCAGCTTTGCCTTCAGCAGAGTAGTGTGCTTTAATAAGGGCTGGCCATTGCGTCGACCTTGGGGTCGCGCCGAAGTGAAATCCGGGAATCCGACTGAATATTAGCTGTATGCCGATGATGTCCGGCCGTTTCCTTGCTACAAACAGGAGTGTTTTTGTTGGAAAAGGGTCTACAGATGCTGCCTACAAAGTTCTAACTAACATAATGCGCAATACTGGGCTAGTGAGCAAGGTATGACTTAGCTCGGTGTGTGGCTGTGTTACTATTTCACACCATTAGATAGCACGGGGGAGATTTTACGAGAAGCCAACTGAAAAACGAGAAAGGCTGGAGTACGAGAAGTGCAACAGACTCTACAACAAGGAAATGAAACGCAAGATAGAGTTTCTCATGAAACAGCATGATCCACTGCCACCTCAGTAAAATATTATGTTCTCTGTAAGGCTTAGAACCTTCAGTAATAAGAAGATCATCAATCAAATGGCAAAATTAACTTTAAACATTGCCACAAAGCTGTCGGAATAATGAGGGTAAAAGAAGTCACTGTATACACGTGTAAACCATTACTGTACGATATTCCTAAGTTTTTTGGAGAAACAAACTTGCGTGTGTTAAGTAGCATGTCACACTTGTGCAACATTTTGCATTGGAAAATCTCTCAGGCATCTAATCTTATGTCTTACAATGAGAACATGTACAGCAGATCAACTTGCAAACGCACAAGGCTGGCCATGCCATGGAACCATGTGATAAAATTAGTTATGCAGTGGAATTATTACTATTTGTAGGACAAGTTAATGCCTTTCACACTTATTCAACCTGTCACTCTCTTTTTTGCCATGGATTCAAACTGTTAATTGTAAACAGTACAGTGGCCTCTTCATGCATAGACCCTAACTACAGACGAATCTAGTCTAATACAGATTTTATCCGACTGGGACAGGAAGTAGGCCAAATGCGAGTTCGAAAAACAGGCCAGGGGTCAATGGTTATTGCACTACTTACCATTCAGGTTGTGTCCAAGGCAACAACAAGACTGCTTTTCAGAATTTTATTTGGAGCTATTTTTCTCTTACTGCTTGTGTTTGTGGGAGATGTCTGTGTTTGCAGTGCCTTGATTGCTGTAATTGCCGCTGATAAATGTCTTGATGTGGTTTTCAAGGCATCTGCAGTTTCACAAGTTGCAACAAGTACGGTTATTTTACCAAGTAATTGCTGTCGAAGTGCCTCCAGGCTACTGTGTTCTCCACCCTCATCTAAAATTCTAGCAAAGTAGTCTACTTGGCTTGCCGGGGTATCACATTGAAAGTCTCGTTGAGGTCATTGAATGTGCATGCTTGCACACTATTGCATGACGAATAGAGTCCATGCAAGTGCATGTGTACATGTGGACACACGCCGCACAGGTAGATCACCTCAAATTGCAGTTACATTCCACTTTTACAAGCTTCACAGTGTACCTGATTGTGGTGACCTGTATGCCTGTTATCTTGTAACCCAGTCATGTGTACGTCATCATTGTGTTGCGTAACCAGTCATGCACTTATGCATTGTCAGATCGCCTATAAATGTGTATGAGTTGTACTGTCATGAAGATTGTGTTGTGTGCTAGACCCAATGACTGCAATGTCTCGGGGTAGCGCATAACACTGATGTAAACCCAACAATTGTACCTGGGGTTAATAAATGCAACATTGTTTTGTTTGTCAAAGAATGAACATAGTCTCAACACATGCACCTCTGGAAAATAACCGCATGCAGAAACATTAACCTGGTATTATAAGAGAGACAAACTGTAGAGGTGTCTTATCCTGCTCTCCACTCCATCCATAACAGACCAACTCCTGTGAAACCTGCTGCCATCCCTTACAGAAGGAACACTCTAACTGGTGTCATCTATGGTTAGTATATTTTCATCCAGTGGCTCAAATGTAGGCCCTGGTAGATTATGCCAGAGCTTTTGCCTATTATTCTATTCTTTTATTCCCGTAGATGATGCCCATTATTCTGTTTAAGTCGCCTATTATTCTTTTCACTTCACCTATTATGCTCCTCTGAAATTTGCCAATACAGTGAGAGAGGATTCACATACGTAGTTACAAAATGTATTTGAAACAAGTATAAACAATCCGCAAATACCAACTATACACAGCAGTATCTTACCAAGTACAAAAAGTCATGAATGAATGTGAATGAAACCAACTATACAATGATACATTAGGATTTAGTATATAGTTATTATTGTATCATGACAGATAGCTGAATGTAATCCTGTAAAGAAGACTGTTGTCGATCTGAAAATGAACTAGCTAATATTGAAAATACCCTTGCAGCTGCTGCCGACGATGGCTGTACCAGTAAAACCAACTTGCGATTACGAGCCCAGTTAGGTAGATTGTCCTCATGTGCTTTCCACCACTCGACTGGGTTGACCTCTAGACAGACACATCTAGATCTGATGCGGACTCAGCCATGCGTGCTGGAACATGGTAGTTCTAGTTGATGAACACTGAGTCCTTCATGTGCGCATGCGCGATGTATATAATGTACACGTAGTTACGCAAGCACCACAGCCTACGACGGATGATCAGCCGATTATGCCAGAATACGACGGATTATCAGCCGATTATGCCAGAATAATTCTTTCTTGCAAAGAGCACCTGTATTATGCTCAAAATTATGCTAGCATAATCTACCAGGGCCTACTCAAATGTAGGTAATCTTTATATCGTTTGGTAATCTCCGAGACCCTGTGACTATATTTTCCTTTCTCCAGTTTTGTTAACTGCTCAAATACCTTATCACATGAGATTATTAGCAGTGCACACAGGAGGAAATCAACCCGCACTGGAGGAAATCAACCCTTCTGTTGTGTTTTTGTTGCAAGTAAACCACTTTCAATGTTCTAGGAACCACTCAACAAACATGTTTGTGTTCACTACGGATCCTATTCAACAATAAGATGCCCACTCGCTTAGACGATTACAGTAATAATAATACTCAGGTGGCTGCCATAGCACTAGGGCCATAGACCACGCACCCAGAGCAATGGGCGGAACCGTTAACAAACGAACATACACCATATGAACATGAGGTGTCTGTCTCACCTCCCAGACACCTCAACTCACCCCTTCCACCAGCGACACCCTGCAACTCTCCAGACGCAATCTGAGACTGGGTCTGTTGTACGCGGGGATTATCACCGTATAACCTAACCTTCCTTAGCTCCGAAACATCCAAAATAAAACCGTTAACAAGCCCAAGCAAAGAACCAAATTTATCCTCCCACAGCTCACTACCCAATATAAAGGATGCTTTCCTGAAACTATCAAGCGACTGGAAATGCTCAAACCCATCATCCCCAAGCTTCCCCTGCAGGAAAACTAAGAAGTTGCTCCTAAGACTACTATATGCTGGACACTCCCCACAACACATGACTCACACTTTCACACTCATCATCGCACAACCGGCACTCCTTCATACCCTCCCTCCCCCTATGCCTACCCTGTTCCTCATTTAGCCCATGCGTGCCTGACCTGAACTTAAACATTAATCTAGACCCAGCATCACTTTTCCCATGCAAGTACTTTTTGAACTCTACCACCTAATTGTTAAATATCTTATACAACAACAGCTTTACTTAATTTAGCCCCTGTTCAAACTTTCTAATCTCCCTCTCATTAATACTGTCCCTACATAGACAGAAAGCCTTAAAGAGGCATACCATTTTGAATATCATGCACCACTCTGCTTGTCACGACCTAATGACGAAAAGAGATCATACAATGACTTACTCACACTTCCTCTACCTGCTCTCCGTGGCTTAATATTCTATTTCCTGGTAAAAAGCTTCTTCGAATACTATTGACTGGCAATGCGCTCACTTATACACACATTCAACTTATTCTTATTCCTACGCCCTTGTAACGTATCAAGCCCCATATCCCCTTCAACGGCTTCATTACATGTCTTAGACGAACACCCAAGAATGAGCTTAGCTCCTCCAGCATAGGGACTCTAACGCAGCTGCCTGAGTCTTATGGCTTCCCACACCTCACCCCCATACTCTAAAGTTGGCGTAAACACGCCAAGAACAACAACTGCGAGACTCAAATTAATATCTATACTAATTACACTATGCAATGATTAACCTCCTTCTACCATTGTTAACACATTCTTGATATGCACATCCCATGCACCAGTACTAGTAAAATCAACACCCAAGTATGTTATTAGATAGTTTAGGCAAACATACTCTCCCATTTCCAAGCACCATCCACTGACTCCCTAGCGAACACACATCACTGCACTCTTACTCACATTTAGCCTTAGCCTCCATTCCGACAGTAAGCATGCACACATCTATAAGCGTCTGTAACTGATCCTTAGACTCACTAACACCAACGAAGTCATCTGCAAACAAAAGGCCTCCAGTGTCCCACCACTACTTAAATCAATACCAATCTAGCTTCTTCACCTCCCTCAACAACCCATTGATAATAAGAAACAAAATGGAGATAGCTAATCCTGAGCTACCCCCTGTTCCACATCAAATACCTCTGACGTTCCCATCCAACAATACAGCACTCTTTGAATACTCGTAACATCATTTTTATGACCCTCCACATCTTCCCTCTTACCCAAATTCCCACAACTTAAACCTCAGGCCATAGCGACACTATCGTATGCCTTCTGCACATTCTAGAAAGAATGCATTATGTCTCCTTCCATTCCTTAGTCTACCCTGCACGAGTTCATCAGCGTATAAATATTATCAACACACCCCTTCCAACCTAAACCAGCCTGGCCCTCATGCATGCCTGCCTCGCTCAGATGCTTCACCAACCTATTGTTCAATACCAATACCTTA